>APFE031699376.1:69823-168347 GCA_000404065.3 Pinus taeda | reverse complement strand
ATTTTTCAAAATAGTTAATACAAAATTATTTTGGAACAAAAATGTATTTTTTCTAGATAATGTTTTAGTAATTAAATTATTATGTCATTTTAAGAAGATTTTACATATATATATTCTAACATAGGATATACTCTTAACAACAAATATACTTTAAAATACATTAAAATACATTAGAACAAGAAATTTGAAAAGTCAAGTATCTACATTGCTTTCACCAATTTGGAAATTTTAAGCCATGTATTCACCTTGTTTTGACCACTATGTCCATATGTGCCATAAAGTGATGCTACTTCATTGATTTTTAATTCTCCCTCTTTCTTTGTACTTGACCCAATATATAGATGCCCTCAAACCTATGCCAAGTTTTGACAATTAAAGAGTTTAGTAACAAACTACATGAGAAAACTATTCTCTTACCATAATTCTTGTATTGCATGCTCTTTATCATTCATTATTTCCATTACTATGGCATCTTTGTTAACCAAATATATTTTGTTTTGCATTAGACTTATGGTAATAAAGTTAATGAGAGATTTTTCAACTCATTTGTCGACGTGTTTCGAACCAACCAGTGTGGTTCATTGTCATGACAAGTTGAAGAATCAGATCTAGCTTAGCATCTTAGATTAGAACATCCAAGAGCTATAAATCTTGACCAAATAACGACTATATTGCCTAACGGCTAAATTGATCGAAAAGAAGGACTCGAAAGGCAAAAACCATATTTAAAATAATAAATTAAAATAAAAAAAGAAAAGGACCATTATAGTAAATATATATATAAACTAATAATATAAAATAAATTAAATATAAATTAAAATTTAATTATAAAAGTGATACAATATATAAATAAAACAGTAAATGAATAGTTAATTAATAATAATAATAAAATACAATTAAAATGGAAAAAAGTTATATAACTTAAAAACAAAATAATAATAATAATAATAAAATAATAAAATAAGAATAAAAAAAAAAAAAAAAAATAAAAATAAAAATAATAAATAATAAAAATAAATAATAAATAAAATAAAAATAAAAAATATTTAAATTTAAAATTAGTTAATAGATTATTTAAGAGTTAAAATGAGCATCCTATCATAGATTAATTTCAAGATTAATTTTGTTGTTAATTAAAATAAACTTAATAGCATAAATTAAGCGCTACTAAAATATCTCAAATAATAACAACCACACCTTAAAGAATAAAGACCACAGGATACGGAAAACAAGAGGAATCTAAAAGAAAACAAGATCAAGCTAAACCTAGGGAGGGGAAGAAAGGAAGAAAATGACTAGGAAGAGAGGGCTGGGACCCAGCAACTACTGTTCTTCCAGCCATCCTCTCTATTGAGATTGATCGGCCTTTTTCAATCTCAAGGGCTTCCCTAAATTTCCGGCGATGGAATTGAGAAACTTTAGCAATAACACTAGCCTCCTCAATGCAGACATGATGATTGGTTTTCTCCACATGCTCTGCTAAAGCAGAAGACTTGGTTCTCCTATGCCTAAGGTCAGGTGAATGCTCATTAATCCTTTGATTAATGTACCAACCCGTCTCACCAATATAGGGGGTCCCACAGGAACAAAGAATAATATATACCCCTTTCATGTCCTTAGGGTTGATAGGATCCTTCACAGATCTGAGGGACTTCCGAATGGTGTTAAGGGGTCTAAAGGATGAGGGGACATTATGTTTTCTAAGAATCCTCGCAATTCTATGAGTGGTCCCCTAAACAAATGGAAGATGGACACCTGGAATTCGTTCCTTCGGATCTTTTTTAGTTAACGAATTCTTAGCCGCTTTGAGGAAAGCCTTATGTACCAAGTATCTACTATAACTGTTCTCAAAAAAGACATTAAGGAGATGGGATTTCTCTTCCTCGAAGCACTTTTCATGAGAGATCCTTAAGGCATGAGTAGCAAGGGTGTTGAGAACTCCCAATTTCTAAGCCACGAAATGGTAGGAACTAGAATTAAAACATTGCTCCGTATGAGTTTTCTTACGAAACACTAGGTGGGAGAGGGAACCATCACTATTCTTAGAAATAAGAATATCAAGGAAAGGGAGGCAACCGTCGACTTCTTGTTCCTTAGTGCACTTAATTTCTGAGGATTGACTATTTAGATGATCGAAGAAGAGATCTAACTCCTCTTGGCCGTGAGACCAGATGACATTAGTGTCATCTACATATCTCTTCCAAAGCTTAGGCAGGAGACAGGCTGAGTTAAGAGCTTTGGATTCAAAATGCTCCATAAAATGATTCACAGCAACATGGGATAGGGGAAAGCCCATGGCAACTCCACAGGTTTGCTCAAAGAACTCACCTTCAAAATTGAAAAGAGTCAAAGTGAAGTAGATCTCCACTAACCGAGCGGTATCAGGATCTGTTAGACGGTTGATCACTTCCATGGCCTTATTTATAGGGATGCAAGTGTACAGGGAAACAACATCAAAACTGATAAGAATCTCTCTAGAGTCCAACTTAAAGTCCTTGAGTTCCTCAATAAAGGAAGCAGGGTCTTTAACGAAGGACTTTGTACGACCAACTAAGGGTTTAAGCTTTAAGGCAAGAAATCTAGCAAGAAGATAGGTAGGACCTCCAATAGTGTTGACTATGGGCCTCACGAGAGCTCCTTCCTTATGAATTTTAGGGAGCCCATAGATTCTACGCGTGATAGGATTTCTCTCAATGAGTTTATGCTGCAGGCGAGTCACTGAGTTACTGGACTCAATGGCAAGGGCCACATTCCTGGAAATCTTCTTAAGAAGGTTTTTGGGAAGCTTCTTATAGCTTCCACTAATAATTGTATTAACAATAATATTAATAATAATAGTAACAATGGAATTATTGATAGTAAAGATAGTATTGATAGTACTAACACTATTAATAATATTGATAATATTATTGATGTTAATAATAATATTATTATTAATAATAGTAACATTAATAATAATTGTATTAACAATAATATTAATAATGGTGATAATAGTAAATAATAATAATAATAATAACAATGAGCTTATTAATATTAACAATAATAATAATAGGATTATTGATAATAATAACATTATAATATTAATATTACTGGTAATATTATTAACAATAATAATAATAATAATAATAATAGTAATGTTATTATGGTTGTTAATAGTAATATTATTAATAAGAATAATAATAACCGAAACAAGTATAGTTCCTAAAAATATAAAAAGTATTAGTAATAATGTAAATATTAATAACACTAATCTTCCCCTGCCTCCCCTTAATAACAATAAGGTCATCAATTTATCTAGTTTCTCCTTTCCCCCTTTAGTTTTTCAAGTTTTGGGTAAAGGATTAAATTTTGTCTTTCCCTGTAGATGACATTATTTGTGACAAAGAGTTTGGTATTAGAGGTTTACCTAATAATATTAAGGATACCATTAGACAAGATTGTGCGGTAACCCTGAGGAAGGCTAAACGCCCTAAGAGCAACCTTCACAGGGAAGAATTTGTAGCCCTCAAATCCTTAAACCAAAACAAGGACATCATTGTTTTGAAAACTGATAAAGGTGGGGCTGCTGTCATTCTTAATAGAGTCGATTACCGTAATAAGATGTTGGATCATCTTCATGATAGTGGAAGCTATAAGAAGCTTCCCAAAACCCCGCTTAAGAAGATTTCTAGGAATGTGGCCCTTGCCATTAAGTCCAGTAACTCAGTGAGTCCCCTATAGCATAAACTCATTGAGAGCAATCCTATCACGCCTAGAATCTAAGGGCTCCCTAAAATTCATAAGGAAGGAGCTCCCCTTAGGCCCATAGTCAATACTATTGGAGGTCCTACCTATCATCTTGCTAAATTTCTTGCCTTAAATCTTAAACCCTTAGTTGGTCGTACAGAGTCCTTTGTTAAAGACCCTGCTTCCTTTATTGAGGAACTCAAGGACTTTAAGCTGGACCTTGGAGACATTCTTGTGAGTTTTGATGTTGTTTCCCTATACACTTTCATCCCTATAAATGAGGCCATGGAAGTGATCAACTAACAGATCCTGATACCACTTGGTTAGTGGAGATTTGCCTCTCTTCGACCTTTTTCAGTTTTGATGGTGAGTTCTTTGAGCAAACCTATGGAGTCCCCATGGGCTCTCCCCTATCGTGTGTTGTTGCGAATATTTTTATGGAGGATTTTGAATCTAAAGCTCTTAACTCAACCGGTCTCTTGCCTAAGCTTTGGAAGAGATATGTAGATGACACTAATGTCATTTGGTCTCACAGCCAAGAGGAGTTAGATCTCTTCTTCGATCATATCAATAGTCAATCCTCGACAATTAAGTTCACTAAGGAATAAGAAGTCGACGATTGCCTCCCTTTCCTTGATATTCTTATTTCTAAGAATAGTGATGGTTCCCTCTCCCACAGAGTGTTTCGTAAGAAAACTCATACGGAGCAATATCTTCATGTTAGTTCCCACCATTTCCCGGCTCAGAAATTGGGAGTTCTCAACACCCTTGCTACTGGTGCCTTAATGATCTCTAATGAAAAGAGCTTCGAGGAAGAGAAATCCCATCTCCTTAATGTCTTTGTTGAGAACGGTTATAGTAGATACTTGGGACAGAAGGCTTTCCTCAAAGCGGCTAAGAATATGTTAACTAAAAAAGAACCGAAGGAACGAATTCCAGGTGTCCATCTTCCCTTTCTTCAGGGGACCACTCATAGAAATGTGAGAATTCTTAGAAAACATAATGTCCCCTCGTCCTTTAGACCCCTTAACACCATTCAGAAGTCCCTCAGATCTGTGAAGGATACTATCAACCTTAAGGACATGAAAGGGGTATATTTTATTCCTTGTTCATGTGGGGCCCCCTATATTGGTGAGACGAGTCGCTCCATTAATCAAAGGATTAATGAGCATGCAGCTGACCTTAAGCATAGGAGAATCAGGTCTTTTTCTTTAACAAGGCATGTGGAGGAACCAATCATCACATCTACATCTCGGAGGCTAGTGTTATTGCTAAAATTTCGCAATTCCATCATCGGAAATTTAGGGAAGCCCTTGAGATTGAAAAAAGGCCAATCAATCTCAATAGAGAGGATGGCTAGAAGATCAGTAGTTGCTGGGTCCCAACCCTCTCTTCCTAGTCATTTTCTTCCTTTCTTCCCCTCCCTGGGTTTAGCTTGATCTTGTTCTCTTTTAAATTCCCCTTGTTTCCAGTATCCTATGGCCTTTATTCTTTAAGGTGTGGTTGTTATTATTTGAGGTATTTTAGTAGCAATTAACTTATGTTATTAAGTTTATTTTAATTAACAATAAAAATAATCTTGAAATTAATCTATGATAGGATGCTAATTTGAACCCTTAAATGAGCTATTAACTAATTTTAAATATTTATTTATTTTTATTTTTATTTTTATCTTTTATTTTCTTTGATGACCCTTAGGTACCTTACTCTAATACTTTCATATTTATAACTTTTATAAATAACTATTTAAATTAATTATTATCATTTATTAATTTATTTATTTTTTGTTTCTTATTTTTTGTTTTTGTTTTTAAACACTAATACTTTCATCTTGATAATTTATAAATAACTAATAAATTATTATTATTATTAATTTTTATTTTTTTTTATTATTTATTTTTTTTTTTTATAAAGTTTTATAACATAAGTCCATTTAACTTGTATTTTATAAGAATATAACTAACTATATTACCATAATATTTAATACTTAACAACGTTTACAACTAACTAAAAAATACTCTAATAATATATCTATATATCTATATATAAATATATATTAAATATATATATATATATATAATATATATTAATATAATATTATATTAATAATATATAAATATACATAAATAACTTTTTATATTAAGATTAATATATTTAATTATTTTATAATTAATTTAGTTAATATATATTTATAACTATAAATGGTCCCTTTACTTTTATTTTAATTAATTTATTTATTTAAATATAGGTTTTTGCCCCTAATTGAGTCCTTCTAAACGTTGCCTGGTCAAATTTAGCTGTTAGACAATATAGCCACTATCTGGTCAAGAATTATAGCTGTTGGATGTTCTAATCTAGCTATTTAAGATGCTAAGCTAGATTTGATTCTTCTACCTGTCCTAATGATGAACCACACTGGTTGGTTCGAAACGCATCAACAAATGAAATTTCTTGTGATTTACGCTGAAAAATCTCTCATAAACTTGATATGGATCACAGAAGCCTCAATTCAGCAATAAAGTTCTCGCAAATCCTTGATTATTCCACAATGTCCTTTGCTTAAGATGGAATGCGTCTTTAATCATTGTTCTGCTCTTCCAATGATTCAAGGTTCTTAGAATGTGATAATATTCTAACCTTTCAAATCTCGCCTCTTCTTTTAGTATTTTCTAATTGATTCTAGAAAAAATGATATTACATTTCTTAGATATTTTCCTTAAAGCTTTCATTACTAGCTGGTAATCCCCCACCATAGTTATTTCATACTTCAGATCGAATTAGCCTCAATCCCATGAAAAAATCTTAGCCTGGTAGTTGGTTTCTTGCCTTAGATGAATACCATTTTTTCTCATTTTAGTTAAGCATTAGCTTAGTTGTTGGTTGATTTTCATAAATACATATAAATTTATTTCATATCCTTTGGGATCCTAAATGTTCACCTTCCCCCACTCCTAACACCCCTCATGAGATATTTATTAATAATAACAACATATTCATAATACTAATGTTTGTATTTAAGTAGATAGTATATTTTGCAGAGTGACAATGTTTTTTCTTTAAAATGCATTATATATATGTTCATCATTATATATAAATGACACAGTCTAACTTCTCTATGTTTTGGCTTCTTTGGCCATAATCTAGTGATATACTTCTTTGTGAGATTTCCATTTTTGTTGTTTAAATTGCATTTTTGAATGCATAAATGAATTCTATGCCCTGAAAATTCTCTAAGACACTAGGATTAGGTGTACTATACAATTCAAATATGAAATTCCAATAAATCCCTCCCCTATTTTGGGCAAAATTAATCAAAAGATATGCCTAGAAAAATACCAAATCATAGAACGTTTATAAAAATATGTCTGGGAAGATGCCAAAATGTAGAATATTTAGGCTACATGTATATAAACACATTAATTGGAGGGAAATCTTAAACTCTTTTCATGTGATCTCTTTAGGCCTAGCATTGAAGATTGGCTTAGGGTCAAAGGTTTGGTTGGGTAGGGATCCATGGGTAGGTAGTGGAAACTAATGAGCGCCAGTATTGCAGCAAGAATATTGCAACTCCTCGGCTACCAGCTTTACTTTATCAGCCCGGGGTTCGTACAAACTTGGAGGTGACAGTGTTGTATACACAAGTAAAAGTGATGGCTCTGCTTGTTGTCACTGTTCAGCTAGCGAGAGACCACTGGGGTTTTCAAGCCAGAATTATATGGAGTTAGAAGAAGCTTGATTTCTTGATGGAAGAAAGGTAAATATACTCGAAGAGAGAGCTACTCTACTGCAATAATGGAGAAGACCGAAATTCAATGCTAAATCACACCATTTCTAATTAACAGCTAAGAAACTATGCTTTGCAAAAAGGCTAAATTAACATGAACCAAATGATACTATCTAAGTACAGAAGTAGGAAGCATCAAACATCACTAATATGCAAGTAAAGAGACTGAAATAAGTTTTCTTTTGTCTTTTTTCCTTTTCATGCAAAATCAAGTATGCAAACTAATTTATTCTAGTGATGTGGCAGGTGAAATAGGGATGTTGGAGGATGGTCGGAAGGGTTAGAAGATGGTTGGATGGTGTGGGAGACCCTTGGGAGGATTTTGGTGACTTCCAAGAGGTTTTCCCTCAATTCAGCCTAGAAACAGGCCATTTCAGGAAAACCTATAGGATGTACTAAAAACCTACAGGATTCCCTATAAACTTATAGGATACAGTTGAGAACAAAATGGAAGGTGTTGGAGGTGATGGAAGGCTTAGAGAAGGTGGTATATGGGTGGAATGAGGTAAGGAAAGGTCTAGGATCACTCAGAAATCAACAATAAAGATAGAGGATGGTTGGATTTGCTCAATGTGCTTGGAAGAATTTCTATGAAAAAAAGATGAAAACTAGTGAAGACAATCATGAAACAAGGAATGTTTGTGGTGGATGAAGTGGAAGGTGGTGGCTGACTATGAAGTATTTGTCTACTCTTGGAGCACATGCTCTACACAAAACACGTATTTTTTCCAAAAATCTATGTAAACAAGAAACATTCTCATAAAATAGAAAAGCAAAATTAATGAACTAACTACCTACATTATGCATGAGGAAAGTCACTAAAAGGAACAAAAGCATGGATGAGATCTACTGTAGAAATGAAGATGAAAAATATGACAATGAAGTCCTACTTTGCAAAATTGATCAAGTGCTAATTTAAAGACAACAAACTCCAAAGCTTATAAAAGAAATATAAATCTGTGTTTTTTGGGGTGGCATAAGGGTCCCTTCCTCAAGTCATGATCCTAGAGGGAGGAAGTGAGGCCAAGACACCTGGTGACAACGTTGTAGTGCTCCTTTTATCCCTGCTAACCTGCTACTGAAGTAAGGCACAAATTGAAGGAAACTAATAAACAACCAATCCAATCTACACTACTTGCAATGGAAATGCATCTAAATGCAAATTAACAATGAAGCTATGAAACTAAAATAAACATGCATATACAAGAAAGAGGAGCCTTGGATTCTTGGGTTGGGCCCTAACCCAAGAAATTCAGCCCTCTGAGTAAACTCAATGCTGGCTCAAAAAAAACTCATTCTTATTGGCAAAACAGAAAATTACATCAATAACGCTTTCACAAGTCTGAAACTCGAAAATAGCTTAAAGTTTTACAGCAAAAATTCAAATCCTAATGAGGCTCTAGGCCTCTCTACTTATACAACTGAAGTCCCCAATGACTTCCTTAAAATCAGGGAGGCTCGGCTCCCGAACTCGAGATAAACTAGCTCTTTGTCTCTCACTTGTTCAGCTACCTTCTAATCTTCATGGCTTGGTTGCTTGCACTCTGAGTTGGTGTGATGGATGGAATAATATTGAATGGGGGATAAGTAAATGAGGAGGATTTGCCTCCTACAATCCCTCTCCCTTGTCCCATTCGAATTTGGACCTTAGTATTTGAAAAAATTCCTTGATTTTCTCCTTCAATCTTGCATTCAATGCATATTAGTCCAGTAGGCATAATATCCAACTATAACTCATCTCATAAACAAATCAAAAACATGTAACAAGTTGTGAGAAAAGTTGATTTGACTAAGCTAGGAGGTGAATTAAGGCCCATATAATAACCCAATGATGAGGCTCATCAGAAACAACCATATCTTATCTTTGACCTTCATTGTTTGGGTTCGTTCAATGGGGTTTCACTAGACTTTCTCACATTAATGACCCACAATGCACAACTATCTAGCATAAGGGATGGCTCTCAGCTACTAGTTTATAGTTGGTAGGCGACTTTTGGAGGGAATGGGTTGACTTCTTAAATTCTCTATATACAATGCACATTCAACTTTCACACTCTGCAAACAAGTTGGTCTGGTCTAGAAATGCAATTGGTGTATATACTCCAAAAGTGGGCTATATAAAACTGAATAAGATTGTCAGGGAAGTGATCCCACTCTGGTGGTGGTGTGTTTTGTGGATTTCAGAATGTCCATCCAAATAAAAAACCTTCACTTGGTGCATTCTTATGGATAAGGTCCCCACCTAGGATGTGATGCAACAACATCATAAGATGAGGCAGGATGGTGCATTTTATGTAAGTAGGAGGAGGAATATATCACACATTTATTTATAAATTGTCCTTTCACTCACCTAGATTGGTCAATATGTCAGGATATTCTTGGGAATTCCTGTAAATGGGAAGGCTTTTCATTTGCAGATATTTTGTATTGTTGGGTTGCTAACAGGGCCACATACGACTTCAGGTCACTTCCTCTTATCATCATTTGGGGTATTTGATTGGGCTATAACCGGGCTATTGTGTGGGACTCCCCTACATACCCAGTTCAAATTGCAACCAAGTGTCTCTCTATCTTGACACATTATCCTCAATATTAGTCTACGACAGGTTGTTGTCTAGTTCTAATGGAAGTGTCAGACACTAGCTTTCCTTGGGGTTACTTCGATGGGGCTTCTTGGGGGGATGGGGATATATGTGGCGGGGGCTTCGTTCAACATAGATATGCACAAGTGTATTTCCACATTATCTTGGGTATAGGGAGGGGAACAAATAACTGGTGTGACTTTTTACCTGCAGATCACTAATTACTAATCACTTTCACTTTCTCTGTTGGTGGTGAATTGAGCTAATGCTACAAAAGTGTGTCATTATGCTTCTCTTTCTCATGTTTTGTTAGGAATCCTTCGATTGAAAGATGTTTTTATTTCTATGTCCATTTACCATGTATATAGGGAACAAAAAAGTTATGTTGACAGGCTTTCTAAAGACTGCCTGTAATTGGATCAGGGGCTTTGGCAAGTGACTAAATTTGGTGGTCTTGCTCCTCATCATTTTTTCCATCATCTCTTTCTAGAGGAACCTGTTCCAGATGATCATGGTTAATCCAGACTTATGCAAGAATGAAATAGAATATAGATATAACCATAAACATAGAGATGCAACAAAAATAATTCTTCATTTCATTAATATCAAAGAATTGAAAGGTCCTTATGTACAAAATGGAAATAAACTAGCTTGGGCGATGGTAGCTTATCTCTGAGAAGAGATGTGGCGGCTACATGCCTCTAAACTATGTTGCAATGAAGCTCAAGGGCCGTTTTATTATTAAACAATAAATGCAACCATAAACAACCAAAACCCTAACCCAAGGAGATGGAATTCCAAGAGTTTATGAGCCTCGTTAGGGTTAGTTGGTCAACCAACTTCCCGGGGTCATAACTTCTTGATATGATATTTGTTTGGCACCTATGATACCTTGTTAGAAATGTCTCTCCAAGTACTACAATATTTTTAGCTAACAAACTATGAACCTAAAAAAAAAAAAATGTCGTTTAGGGGATCAAAACAGCTATAGAATTTTAAGACTTGAAAAACTGCTAAAAATAGTAAATTGTGCTATAGCCAAGGAAAATGATGAAACTAATTGGAGGTCTAGGTGGAATAGGTGGGTGGCCACCAATATATGCCTAGATCACTCTTGCCCCCTTAGGAAGAAATGGCCCCTATTTCGTGCAGATCCTCCATGAGGTGAAGAATTTTTTGTTGAACCTAGTCCCTAGTGAACCACTTGCCCTGGTGAAGGAATTGGCCTACTTTGACAACTTTAGATAGTTGGATCCTCTGCTGGAGAGTGTTCGTGATATGTGTGTCCATGATCGTATCAGTTGTGGTTTGCTTGATACAGCTTGGGTTGAGCTCTGTTGGTGTCAGCTGCTCAACAACGTCGGATGTGTCCAACAATGGGGGAAAGTATGGCTTTAGTTGGTCCACATTGAATTATGGGTACAGGCCAAGGAGTGGTGGAATGTTGAGCTTAAAAACATTGTCCTATACAACCTTAGTGATGGTGTAAGGCCCATATTGGAGCGGGAAAATCTTGAGGCGAGCCCTAGTGAAGCACTCCTTTTACAATGTAACCAAGCTTTGTCTCCCACCTGGACGTTGTGAGGCATCGAATGCTGATCATGACATTGTTTTTACTTAGCATTTTCTTAGATCAATATGTCATAGACCTGTTGGCAGATGTGTTGAATGTGCTCAATGAAGTTTTTTAGCTCCATTAGCTTCATACTGGGCATGAGGTGAATCTGCCTACGTAGCTACAAGTGGTATGGCAACACCAATGGATCATAGTGGTTGGAATCCCAATCACACCTGAAAGGGGTTGTGGCCAATTGAGATGTGGAGAGCTTTGTTGTAGTTGTGTTAGACATAGGGGAGGATTTCATCCCATGTGCATGGATTCTATTATCACAAAATCAGCCCCTCATAGGCTGCTAATAAAGAAGACTTTGAGTAACTATTTCAAACCAAACTTTTGGCTGAGGCTTAGCCTCCTCAACCTCAAAGGGCTCTCTCACTAGGTTAAAGATTTTAATTTAAGGATTAGATGGCTAGCTCTATGGAAAAATCAAATAAAAGGGTATAAATGGTTGAAATGCCAATCAAAAAACATCCATTGGGCTATGGATTCAAAATATGTTTCAGTACAACAGCAAGATCAGCTTAACATGGAAGTCAGGGCATAAAGAGTCCTAATATATTAGTGAAACAGAGACATAGTGAAAAGAACACAGTTTATAAACACATGAAGGAAGTTAGAGCATTATCAATGAATTCTAAGTAACATGTGTCTATACCACTACAAGTAAGTGAATGGAGAAATCCATGATAAAATCACACATTAGAAACCCTCCCTCAATCCTGAGTAGTAAAGCCAATATCTCTGTATTAACATGAAAACATAGAGTCTGCTACAATAACACAGTGTGCTTGTTTCTTTTGAAAATTGCTAACCCTAAGGCATTCGACCTCTTGTCCTTTATAGATTTATCATTACAATCTTAGATTCCCTTATCCAACATGAGGGGAATTTGAATTTCCTATCTTGACACCTATTCATACCTAAGACAGACTATTAGTTACAAGTAGCATTTATCTAACAGTCTTAGAGTCCTAATACAATTAGGAGTACAACTCCTTATTATGATAGTAATAACTTAAACTAGGAATTAAATTCGATACTTGACAACTGCTCCTCCTTAACTTCGACCTTGGTGATGTTCATAACCCTCCTACTGGCCTTCAATAACTTCTCCTTAATCTGTCCTAAAAACTAGGAAATTGTCCCCTACAGTGTAGCCTTGGTCTTCAATGGTGTTCCTCATATCTCCTATTGACCAAACCAACCCCTTTAATCATATAACAGATGTTGAATTAGCCATAGAACCCTGCTCTTACACTTGTTCAAGAATTAAACTCCTTGAAGTTGCATGAAGAAAGTCAGTCTCGATGTGCTACGAAATAAAGTGTTGTTTTTGTAGCGCAAAACTTTGTTCTTGCATATATTTTTCACTCTTTGAGTTTTTCCTTTACTTGGGCTTTAAACCTTCCCAAATGACCTCCTCACATTCTCCAACAGTATCCTTCTCCAAAAATAGCCCCTTCTTTCCTTTCAAGACTAATAAAAAAGAACACAAATGCACCTACATTATTTTCGTAGCATGCTACAAAAATGTTGTGCATGTCTCCTACAACAATTTCGTAGCACGCTACGAAACTGCTGTGTGAATCAATTTACACAGTTTTTTCCAAAAACGTTCCTTCTAAGGATTCTTCACAGATGTTTCATTATGTAAATATGCCACATATACTTGAAATCACCCATCCATGAAACATGTTTAAAAATTAATGTCTTTGTTTCAACCAAAATTTTATTAGGGTTTCATTACTTACTGCCCTGTTCATTTGTGTTGAGGCTGACCTCCAGTTTTCCTCAGCTAGATTTCTAGGTGTTTGATTTGTCTTTTCATTACCCTAATATTAGTTCTTAGTATTTCATTGATCCATCTAATATACCTTACTTCCTTGATTGCAGGGACAATCCAGGTGAAGTATTGAGCATCTCTGCTAACTACTTCAGGTTTTGAAACTTTTCCATCTTTTCACAGGGCCTTTATTCTTTTGAAATTGGCTTTCTCAATTGCATGTTTCCTTTCCCTTTTCTTAAGTCTAGCAGTCTCAAGATTGGCAAGTTTCAATTTCTTCTTGAATTATTCATAATAATTTTCTTCTTCTTGAGTATTGATTGCTATGTTTCTGTCCTCTTCATGCATGGGTGATGGTGGGACTACTGGAACTATGGGCTCTTCACAAAAACCTGATATCTCCCCTATTTCATCTATCTCTGGCTCTGCCTCTTGTGACCTTTTTGACCGCCTAGTTATAGGCCTCCTAAGCTTGAAGACAAATTCCGAAACCTGATCATCAAAGGAGAAATGTAGGCACGAGTAGTGTAATTTCAGGACTTTGGCTATGAAAATGCCTAGACAATTTTGTAGCATGTTCAAATGTTTGAAATGACCAAACACATGAAACATTAAACATGATATGGGATCCATAACGGGCCAGACAATGCTGATGGACTTTATTTGATGATGGAAATGAGACTCTAACCCTATGAATTAGACTCTAAAAACATAAAAATGACTTGACCATGTCTAACACCATGACTTAGGAACAAATGTAAACTGTCCAAGTTTAGAGAATTTTTCGATGATAACAGATTCTTTGAGTTGTACATATTGAGGATATGCACAATCATCCTATTGATGACCTCTATCTGGCCATCAATTTGGGGATGGAAGGCTATGGACTTAGTGAGCTTGATATCTAATGGGACAGTGTCCCCTAGGGCCAATTTCGTGGCAAAAGCCCAAGTTTTGGGGAAAAAAGCCCAATTTTTATTGTAAAAGTGTAAAGTCTTCGCAAAATGTGGTTGCAGAGCGCGTAGATGGTAAAGTGTCATAAAGGGTTTTACCCTTCTGTTATGTAAGTTGTGTTGGCTTGTATATACCTACCCATGGTCTGCGGACCATGGGATTATATAAAAAGGAGAGTCTTAGGGAGTCTAAGGGAAGAAAACTAAGAATGGAGATGAATATAATAGGTCATTAAAAGTAAGAGAGAAGAAGTCTTAGAGTAGAAGAGAGGCTCTGCAATTGTGTGGGAAGAAGCCTAGAGTAGAGTCTGTAGTTGAGTGTGCGGACCCTTGTAGTTGAGTGTGAAGGGAAATCTTGAGTCTGTAAGAAGAACATAAGCATTAATAAAGAGATTATTCTACCAATTCCTATGTGTTGTCTATTTATTTCTGTTATGAATGAATGTGCTATTATGTTATGATGAATGATGGGTTTATGAATTAATACTATATTGATGTGCGATTTTACATGATTTACATTGTCATATGAACACAAGTAATAATAATTGTTTATGCGAAGAATATCTTGTTGCATGTTAATGTTATCAAACACTTAAGATGATCTGGGTAAATACAGAACTAAGGGTAATTACAAAGGCACACAAGTGGTTGATTCACTTGTTTTGGATCTGCGAAAGACATTCGTAGACCTTCGTGAAGGTCTAGAGGTTGGTTAAAGTAAGTTATATCAATAGGCTTTAAAGGCTTATCAATATGTGCGAAGGCAGGTTTAGGTCACAAAACACCATTACAATACTATTTGGGTGTAGAAACTTGGTTCCAGCATCCCCCCATACTATTTCGGGTGAGACTTCAATCCGCGCTCTGCAGGCAGATGCTGAAAAGGCCAGTAGTGTAGGGATTTGTTTGGAAACCTTAACTCTAAAACTCGATCAGGATCCACTAAGACAATAAATGGTTTTGTTTCCAGGACTAGGATCTACATAAAGAGATGTGTGATGTCGCATCACTGGAATCCAACAAAGAAAGAAATTAAGGAGTGGTTGGATAGGAAGATCCACGAATTCACAGCACAAGAAAACAAAAATTTGTGATTGATGAAAGAGCAGTGTTTGGACAGGTATTTGTACACAGAGATACACAAAATTTTCTTTTGTTCCTTCCCAATGGAGCTATACGAGTGGATCGCTAAATTGGTAAATGGCCAGGGAAGGTGGAGGCTTGATGGTGCAATAGTGTGGACCCCAGAGTTAAGTGTGAAGATTGGAAGCCTTTGAAGATAAGATCGTGTGCACTGTCAATCACTGGATTGATCATGTCATCGAAGGATTTGTGACATAATTCGCATCGATACCACGGTCAGCTACAGCAAAGCAGAATGACGCTTCTTCAAGGGACCACGAGGTAAGTATTTGATCTCTTTGAATACTTGGATTAAAATTCTCTTGTGTGAAAAGTGGGTTATGAAATCACCTTGGAAGAAGACTACTGGTCTACAGGTTCTCATCACCTTGCCAGCAAGGCACTGTCCCCAATTGGAGCCAATGTTGTCACTCGCTGCATTATGAGTTTTCAGTTATCCCAAATGCCAAATAGAAATGAACTTCGAAGCAATTTTTCAAGCCACAGAATATCTCAAATCTAAATTGGACCCTCTCCACTAGATAGTGTTCGGAATAAGCTTTCCAACGATAGGTGTAAGTCCAAAAAGGACTCCTAGATCATAAGTTAGAAATATTGCAGATACCGTTTCAAAGCAAGAAAATAAAAGAAAAATGGGTAAGGGTCAGGGTCATCGCAAATTGCAATGAGGGCTTTTCTGAAGTAGCAGCAAGGGCAAACAATGAAATATGTGATCGACCAATTGTCGATATCGCACACCACAAATCAACGGGTCCAAGGTACGATCATCCTATTGATGACCTCTATCTGGCCATCAATTTTGGGGTGGAAGACTATGGACTTAGTGAGCTTGGTATCTGTTGGGACAGGATCCCCTAGGGACAATTTTGTGGCAAAAGCCCAAGTTTTATTGTAAAAAGTGTAAAGTCTCCGCAAAATGTGGTCATGGAGCATGTAGATGGTAAAGTGTCATAAAGGGTTTTACCCTTCTGTTATGTAAGTTGTGTCGGCTTGTATAGACCTACCCATGGTCCGCGGACCATGGGATTATATAAAAAGGAGAGTTTTAGAGAGTCTAAGGGAGGATAACTAAGAATGAAAATGAATGTAATGGGTCTTTAAGGCTAAGAGCGAAGAAGTCTTAGAGTAGAAGAGAGGCTCTACAGGTGTGTGCGCATAAGCCTAAAGTAGAGTCTGTGGCTGAGTGGGTGGACCCCTGTAGTTGAGTACGCAAGGAAGTCTTGAGTCTGTAAGAAGAACATAAGCATTAATAAAGAGATTATTCCATCAATTCTTGTGTTTTGTCTATTTATTTCTACTATGAAAGAATGCACTATTATGTTATGATGAATGACAGGTTTATGAATTAATACTGTCTTGATGCGTGATTTTACATGATTTACATTCTCATATGAACACAAGTAATAATAATTGTATACACGAAAAATATCTTATTTCATGTTAACGTTATCAAACACTTAAGCCAATCTGGGTAAATGCAGAACTAAGGGTAATTACAAAGGCATGTAAGTGGTTGATTCACCTATTTAGGGTCCGCAAAAGACATTCGTAGACCTTCGTGAAGGTCTAGAGGTTGGTTAAAGGAAGTTATATTGATAAGCCTTAGAGGCTTATCGATATGCGTGAAGGAAGGTTTAGGGCACAAAACGACATTACATTAATCTTGGGTGCAGAAACTTGGTTCCAACATCCCCCCATACTGCTTCGAGTGAGACCTCAGTCTGCACTCCATGGGTAAATGCCGAAAGGGCCAGTAGTGTAGGGATTTTTTTGGAAAACTTAACTCTAAACCTAGGACAAGACCCACTAAGCCAACAAATGGTTTCTTTGTTGGGACCTAGATCTGCATAAAGAGATGTATGATGTCGCATCATTGGAATCCAACAAAGAAAGAAATTGAGGAGTGGTTGGATAGGAAGATCCATGAATTCATGACACAAGAAAACAAAAATCCGCGATTGACAAAAGAACAATGGTTAGATAGGTATTTGTACATAGAGATACATGAAATTTCCTTTTGTTCCTTCCTAATCGAGCTATATGAGTGGATCACTAAATTGGTAGATGTTCAGGGAAAGTGGAGGCTTGACGGTCCAATAGTGTGGACCCTGGAGTTACTGTGGAGATTGGAAGCCTTTGAAGATAAGGTCGTACACGGTGTCAACCAATGGCTTGATCATGTCATCGGAGGATTAGTGGCAGAATTTGTGTCGATACCTTAGTCAACTACAGTGAAGTAGAGCAACACTTCTTTAAGGGACCGCGAGGTAAGTATTTGAGATCTTTGAATACTTGGATTAAAATTCTCTTGTGTGAAAAGGAGGTTATGAAATTACCTTGAAAGAATGCTACTGGTCTGCAGGTTCTCAGCACCTTGCCAAGAAGGCACTGTCCCCAATTGGAGCCAATGTTGTCACTCACTACATTATGAGTTTTCAGTTATCCCAAATGCCAAAGAGCAATGAATTTTGAAGCCATTTTTCAAGCCACAGAAGATCTCAAAGCTAAATTGGACCCTCTCCACTCGATAGTGTTTGGAATAAGCTTTCCAATAATAGGTGTAAGACAAAAATGGACTCCTGGATCAGAAGTTAGAGCAGATTGCACATACCATTTCAAAGCCAAAAAATAAATGAAAAATGGCTAAGGGTGAGGCTCATCACAAATTGCAATCGGGGCTTTTCTGAAGCAGTGGCAGAGGAAAACAATGAAATATGTGATCGGCTAATCATCGATATCTCACACCGCAGATCGATAGGTCCAAGGCAAGGTAGATCTGCGATCGGAGGGTCCCAGGCACAGTATATCGACTTATCTGTGGTTGGGGGTCCCACATCTTAGACTTCCCACAATATCAGAAATCTTGCAATATCGACGATTCTAGACAGGAATGGGGTTAAAAATATTACGAAGTGGAAAAGTCCTGATATAGTGTAAAAGTCACGAGGAGAGGCCGAAAACCATTTAACAAATGATTGCAGTGAAAACTGGGGGTAGGTGGGCCCTTTTCTCTCTCATCCAAGGGCCATGTGGCGGAATACCATTGGTACCTAAGAATCCACATGGCAGCTAACATAAGCATGACGTGGTAGTACGGAGGACACATGGCACGCAGAATTGGCATTTTTAGGGGTCCTATGGGGCATATCCAAGCGACATGTGTCACCACTTAAGAAGTGCCACATGGCACTGATGACATCACCAAAGGGCCAATCCCACAGATCGATAATCGCATAGGCCAAAGTTCGTCCTCCACCGAAGTCCCTCCTGGCTTGTGATTGCAATATGCAGGAACACTCTCGGATGTGATATTTTATATAAGAGATCTAAATGGCTATCGAGTCCATCCCTTTTCAAAGGCCACATATTAACTACACACTCCCCATCTCCAAATGGCCCAGATTGACTCCACCCATATCGATGGCTCCTAGGACATTTTTACCCCCCGCCATGTTTCCCTTTATTGGCGAGGGGGGTCCGAAAAAGTGATTTCCCTATCAAGCCCCACCGCTACGTGTCACTCTCATATTATTACCACTTACCACTCATGCCCCCCTCTGAAAACCACTCATCCTTACAATCTCTCCGCCAACATCCCGACACCCTATTCCACCTGTCGCTCAATTCCGCATCAACTGACCATTACATCCTCCCAATTACGTCATCCTCTCTTCTGTTCCACCTCCACTCCCCTACTGCCATGACCAAGTAGTGTAGAACTTCAAAGGCAAGGTACGTTGGTAGCTCTCGCATTTAATAAAGGAGATGGAGCATTCAATCTCGGCATGGGTAGACCCAGACACGCCCCTTATGACAAGAAATTCGGATCAACACTGACAAAAGTAAACAAGGACTTGGAAGATTGGGAGGACTTGATTATCCAACATGGTTCCCCCATATAGAGGGAAGGCAAAGTACTACCCAGGTGTCCTCTGCTTTAGTATTGCGGCATGAAATTGATAGTGCCCACTCTGAAATTTAACATATGAATGGTTCAAGTAGTAAAGGATGAAGCAATGAGAGTCGGTTGAGTAACACAAGAGGCTAGACTAGGACAAAAATTCAACCTGAAGTAGTGATGATCACAGGGATGGGCATAGAGATATTTTATTAATGTGGTCGTCTAATGTTGATTGATTCATTATGTTGTACTGTGCCACCCTTTAATGAGGCAATTAATATTTTGTAATGTTTTTGGGCCACATAACCATCCTTGGCCAAGACAGCTAGTCGATCTAACAACTAAGATTCGACATGTGTGTGTGTGTGTGTGATGTCCCCATTTTCCTGAGAATCATTTGAGACACACAAAATCTATATGTGCCCAGGCACTGGTCTTGTAAGAAATCCAAGGTTGTCTCTGGGAGTGACAACAACCTAAATGGTGACCAACTAACTTGTTTTATGACTTGTAACAAGAAATGATGACATAACCATGATGGTTGTTTGTGACCTTGAATAAGTGGAGGGAGTAGAAATGACACCTATACAATGACCTGGAACCATTTGACAACCAAGAAAGATGTAAAATTTTATTTGAAAATATAATAATTTGACATAAGACTCTATCAACAACATGAAAGAGTAAATTTGATCACTGTGACTAGTGGACACAAACATTGGCTCCAATGGGGATGACAACTCCTTTTGGAGGTGTCAAGAACACAATAGACCAGGTAGCCTTTTTCATTGGGCAATGGAGTCACAAATAGTTGCAATCCTCAAACTTACTCAAATAAAACTAAAAGATGAACTGTAGACCGTCAACTGCAAACTCTACTGGAAACTAACACTGAAAAAATGCTTAGAATGTTGAGCTTATTCATCACACCTTACCTACTGTAATTGATCCATAAGTCACCTGATCAAGTAAAATGAAATAGCCAATGCAACCATGCAAGCATTTTATCCATTGATTCAGTTCGTTGCATATGCACGTTTACGAACAAAATAGAAATTCTATATGATGACATCTCCAATAAAATTGTGCAAAAAAATCCAAATTTGGTAGGATTGAAAAATTAGGATCCCCTTGTTCACTCCAAAAATGGTGCAAAAGGATCTTCAAACAGTGCACTGAGGTTTAGCTCATCCAACATATTGTAATTCTACTCTAGGTAGTCTTTATACCATGAATATAAACTTTCATTTTCATCCTTACTCTCCTGCAATTCTACCTTGTAATTGTCCTGATATGACTGCAAATTTTCGAATGAGCTTTGTAATGAGACTCTTGCTGAACAAGACAATGAAGGTGGTTGCCTGATCAAGTTTTTATCATCTCTGTTTTTAGGCTCATAGCTAGCTAATGGACAAAGGCTTTGCCTACAAATATCATCCAAAACATCAGCTATTGGATCATGGAGAACCAGAGAAAACTGTTGCAACTTGTTATACATTGGTTCCAATGAAACTACATGATTTTCTATAGGGTTTTCATTCTTAGCTTCAAAGATATTATCGCAAAAAATATTCAAACTGAAATGAATCAAAACTTAATGGCACAGAATTACCCTGCATCAATTCATAATATGTTTAAGGTTCTAAGCTTTCATCTGTGGTTTGAAACTCAATGTAACTCAGTGGCGGTGATTCTAGAGCGAAAGAAGCTTCCATATCACAAGTGACATCCTCGACAGATTCATGAGAAGGTTTCCCATTTATATTGTTGACAACTCTCTTATCTACTTGCTTATAGTTTTCTCTTATTTTTGCAAATGAGGAGAAACACAAGGGTAAGGAGTCCCGATCAAGAAGTTCATTGTCTTCTTCATGCTCAATATCAAAACTAAAAGACTGTTAATTTCTAATCTTGAAAAAAAAATACTCAGAAATTCAAATGAAGTGAAACATAAGGGCAAATACCTTTCACTTGCTTTGAAATTTTCTGCATTTTCTCCATTGATATCATGATTGATATGCATAGGTTGATTGCTATATTTGAGTTTCTATGACTGAGCTTTTTCCTCCCAAAAAACATGTCATTGATTGCTTTGAAGAGTCAGCCTCAATTTTGACAACATAGTCATCATCATATTGATTATACTTGGGTAAATCATCCATATAAGTAATGTCATCAAGCATACACATTGGATCAGTTGATTGCTTCTCCAAAAGCTGATTTTTCATTTCATCTTCGAACGTGGCTTCGAGTGAATTCACAAAACAATCTTTTTGTGATATATGGTAACAAGGATTAGCAGTAAAATGATTAGGACCAGTAACCTTTCCTTCTTCTATAATAAGTGGGACATGGTATTTTTTAACAACAAGTCCATCTCTCACGATGATCCTTTGCATCATTCTTCCATTTTTCTTACCAAAATGTCAAGTTTCACTTCTGAAGATGTCAGGCGCTCCTTCTCTATGTTCTCCCTCTCTTATGCCTTCAACTTTGACCTTTTGATCAGCAGATTAGCTTCCACATCTATTGCATTGTCCTGCATTTCTTCGAGTTTTATAGTGTTCCTTTCTCTCAATTGAAATGCCATTTCTGGATCAAAGGCATCCGGGTAGTGTAAGAGAGCTAAATGAGGAGGCAGTTTTATATCAAGAGGCATTGAATAGTATACTTGATTGAACCTAGTGGAAAATTGTTTCACTGTTTCTCCCGGTTTCAAATTATTATATTCTTCTAAATTCAGAAAATGATTCCTCTGATGACCAATTCATGAAGGAAGACTTTCACAAACTAATGGAAATCGAAAATGCTTGCAGCTGGCAAGTTTTTGAACCATTTCTTTGCTTTTCCTTGCAAAGATAGAGAAAAAATCATGATACTGACATCATCTTCTTCAACCTCAAAAAGGTCGACAAAATGTTCAAAACTTTGAATGTGTTTTTCAACAATTATGTTACCATATTCTCCATCAAACCTGGGAATATATTTGTAATAATTTTCAGGGAAATCATGGAGTAAAGGAGGTAAGATGAGAGGCTTGTATCTATCTAAAACTTTAAAAGGTGTAGGAGTATATACAGAAGTTGTAAAATTAGTCTTGATTTCTTGAGGCTCATCAAGTTGAATATGATCAACATAAGTTTTAGAAGAAGGGTCTTGATCAAGATCAAAAGCATAAGGAGAATTTGTATTCACAACTAGGGAAAATTTTGAGAATGGAGTTTTTTCTTAAAGCTTAGAAACCCTGGCGAATCTCACAAGTCTATAATATGCAATCTCTAAAATGTTTGGTGATATTTTTGTAAAAATATTCAAACTTATAATAATTTAATATAGCATATATATATAATGTTGGCAATTTTTAAAGTAAAATAATTTTATACTATAAAATTTGGGCAAATCGTTTTTTAGAAAAATTGGAAATTGGCGAATTTGTTTTTGGAAAAAACATGGAAAGTTAGCCCACTTGCAAACATTAGCCCCTAAAATTTTCCTTGTTCACAATCTTCAAAGGAAAGGAATCAAATGCAGCTCTGTAATCTTTTCCCAAATACAGTATACATTGGAAAACCTTCTTGACGTTCTTAGGAAAAGAGAATAAATAATTAACAATAAAGTATATTATGTCTTGGATGAAATTTCGACTTGAATACGTGATCTTTCCATATTGTCTTTTCATGTTTCTATTGGTAAGGTTCATCTTTCAGTAGAGTCTTTGAATTAAGTTTGAAACTGATTTGGAGTTGCCAGGTGAATGATTTTAGCCTTCCTGTGTGTGATCACTATCCAACATCAACAATGAGATCTGATCCTTATCGTTCACACCTAGGGAAATTATGACCTTTCACTCACCGAAAACGATTCCAAAATGTTAGCACTCCTTATTTTCCCAAGGCTGAGAAAGGAAACAAAAGAGGTAACCTCAGACCAACTTTAGACTTGGAAGCTAGCCCTACTAAATCAGAGAGGGCTCTCTCTAAATCAACCTCACAACCAATGGAAGTGATTGAAGAATACTAGGGTTTTAGGCTAGTTATCAACTCAGTAAGGTTTTGATTAGGGTTTGCTAGACAAGAAGCATAGGGTCTAGGAACTAGAAAAATTAGGTCAAAAGATCAGTTGTAGATATAGAATGAGGCAAGGCAGGCGTAATCAATGACATGAATGGTTTGTCATTGTAGTATGGTAATCATGAAAGAAGGAGAAAAATGAGTATACATCTATGAATTCATTTGTTTCAGAAGATGAAACACTTATATGAAAATCTCAGACAAAAAAAAGCATTCTAGACAATGTATTATGTTTAACAACTTAAGAGATAATCATGAGTAGAAACATAGATGGTTGCTAAAAAAAATTAAAAATCAAATGCATAAGAAACACTGGAGAAAACAGTGCCACTGACCACAACACATGAATCCCATCAAAATAGTTGCAAATGTACATTATTTATGCCAATATCAAGTACAATCATCTCTATCTCTAGGTGATTCATATCTCATGGCTTCCATCTGCACTTCTTCAATAACAACCTCCTTAAGTATTCTTTTTGCTTGAGACCTAGTTCTAGGATTAGGTCTAGGCATCTTTGTTTCTAGCTCAGGAGGAAAAACCAACCTCTTACCTCTCTTGTATGTCTTTGAAATCTCTGACCTTGGTTGAGTTTTTGTCACTAATGGCCTTCTTGATGTTTCAGCTCCTTGTGGTCTGAGTGATGATGAAGGAGTGTTTGGACTCTATGACTCATTAGAGATAGGTGAGAGGGAAGTTGCCTCCAACAAAGCTTCGCATGACATGTTGATTTGTACTAGTTGGTGGAGGACTATTAATTTTACTATAGCATAATGAAAGAGGCTTTCTTGATGATCTCTTCCTTTAGATTACACTTTCTCAATCATTTTCACCAAACCTATAAATAGATAATTAGGTAGGTTTAGGGGCTTCATGGAAGTGAAATGCATCAATAACCTAATGTGATATTGGTATAGCCTACTAAATTTTCCCTCACAAGTGAAATACTTCATGATAATCTTCATCAAAGGGTTGTAAGTGTCCAACAATCGCCTACTAGGAAAAATGTGGGAAGGAGACTCCTTGTACCGTGGTTTCAAAAACATCTGATAGTGCTCTAGGTCTAAATCCATCCCCTTGAACCAAATCTCACCTTGATTAGGGATAGCAGTTGTTGAAGCTATGACCTCTACTAACAATGGAAATCTCACCCCTGCTATAGTGGCATTGTAATTCTTGAAATTAATGTCAAAGAGGCTTGTTAAATCATGATGGTAACCTACTTCTTGCACCTTTAGACAAAACCCTAGGCAACCTACCTGCTCAGCTGATTTTGTAATGAATTATGATGCATTGACCTCTTGCATATCAGTTGGCTCATATCTTGATATTTGTCCTCCCTTATACCTCCTCCTTTCACTGGTCTTCACCATTTTTTGGCTTCACTTTTAACATAAAACCCTAATTTCAAGCAAGAAGGAGAAAGGGATTTCAGCTGCAAAACAGGGCTAAAAGCGGAGCAACTTGAGGGAAAAGAATGGAGGGGAAGGAGGATAGGAAAAATCTTGAGGAAATTATGGGTGGTAGGGGTATGTGTTAGGGATACAACGAAAGTGGAATTTCTCAAAATGAGCAAGAAACAAGGGGTGAAAAGGGAAAAACACAGTCCTAAGCCAAAAGCACAGTGACTAGCGAGGTCTGTGGAGGAAAATGATGAAATGAATGAATTTGAGAGTGGGGAATAATGAGGAGTCTTCGATGAGGGTAATTAAGGGTATATAGGCTTAGAAACTAGTGGATGTTTTCTCAAAAGAAGCAAAAGACCATGGAAAGGAGAAAACGTAGCAAGAACGTGTAGCAAAACCCTAGGGATTGATCTCAATAAGCTTTTTTTATGGAAAAGACTGCATACAAGGTGTGTGAAGCTTTACTTACATATTTAAAGAGGCTTTGAATCATGTGTGATGAAAATTGAAACTGCTTTCCCTCCCTTTAGTCTATAAACGAAAAGCACAATGACCTACTCTAGAAACGCAATAAACAAATGAAAGGAGCAGTGGTGGTGAAATTCGGAATTCTAATGGTTATGGCAAGCACAAAATTGGTGGATAGGAGCTCTTGGAGATTTTGGAAGGATCCAATAAAGTTTTAAAATGCTTTGATGCTCCTTTATAACCTAGAAACTTGATTTTTGGGTTGATAGTGGGATGACATCATGTGTACTTTGACAAAATGACTTGATGATGTGAGTTGTACTGCAACATTATTTCTTCAATAGGAAGGCTACATTTCCATGTGACATAGATGTACTTGGATTCTTTTTGAAAAAAATTATTCCCTAATTTCTAACTCCCTTGATGGTGACCATAATGGATGACATGACTCCCTAAATTGATATTGATGACTGAGATAATGATTACCATCAAATGCATACTCTAGACCATGCCCTAAATGGTGACCAACTAACTTATTTGATGACGTGTAGCAGGAAATGATGACATAACCATGATGGTTGTTTGTGACCTTGAATAAGTGGAGGGAGTAGCAATGACACCTAGACAATGACTTGGAACCATTTGACAACCAAGAAAGATGTGAAATTTTACTTGAAAATATAATAATTTGACCTAAGACTCTATCAACAACATGAATATTAAATTTGATCACCATGACTAATGGACACTAACAGACCTGATACATAACATTTGAACACCACACATATCACTGGTCCTCTTAATAACTCATCAATCATATTCAAATGATCACCATCATATCCTTCTTGAAAATATGCTCAATGGATCATCAAACTCAATCAAAAGAACATATCTCATAAGGCCTTAATAGACCATTAAGATTCTCTAAAAGACTCATTCAACATCTTCCAAAAAACCTCAATGAACTATCAGGCCTCTTCAAAAGACCAACTCAATCTATTCCAAAAGACCTCAGTTAACCATCAAGTATCCTTGAAATATCAATTTGACATATTTTCAAAGGTTATGAGTTATTGAGCCTCCTCAAAAGATCCTCTTGAGACGTTTAAAGAGTCCCAATAAGTTATCAAGCCTCTTTAAAGTATCAACTCAACATATTTTGAAAGGTCTTAATGAACTACCATGCATTTTCAAAAGATCCCGTGAACATCTTTTGAAAAGGGTAATAAATTATAGGGCCTCTTTGAAAGATCAAATTGACATATTTTGAAAGGCCCCAATGAGTTATTAAGCCTCTTTAAAATTTTAACTTTTAAAATGCTTCAACAAACCATCAAGTCTTTGTGAAAGATCAAACCTTGAAGTATGGAAAACAAGTCTCATCGAGCCAATTAGAAAGATCATATTTAAGAGTGTTAAATAGATTATTGGGCTATTTCAAAAGAACATATTTTCAATGTATGTGATAAAGTATTGTGCTCTTTTGAAAGATGCCTGTTGAATACTTCTAAAATATTCACTTATTAAAGCATTGGGCTCTTTATGTAGTTATTCCCGACTTTCAAAAGCAACAAGGCAAAAGGCCATAGGCTTCACTTTGAATACCCACAAAAGGGGCTTTTCAACCATTTAAAAAATACTTCAAATCAATGGAGACCAATATGACCAATTCAAAGGAACACTTCAAATTAATAACCAAGGGTTACAATTGTCATTTGAATTCAACACTTTGAACTCAACATAAGGCCTAAACTTAGATAAAAGACCCATAGGTCTTGAATGGAATTTGAGCTTACATAATTTGAAAGCTCATCCAAATGACTTTGCTTCATATCAACATTTGGCTTGCAGTGACTCTAATATACACTAGCAATTCAAGTTGGATCTAGCCCATGTCATCCAACTTCAAATACATAGTATGATATTGAATGCATAACATACTTTGAATGCGACATACTCTAGAATGCATAAAATAAATTCTAGTAGAATAAACTCTAAAACATATTGACTTTACCAAAAAAACATCATGTATCCATGGATTGCATTACCAAATTCGCAAATAAGAAAACCACAACCTAAAAACCAAATTATAAACATGAAATTGATATAGATATGGAACACTTATCTTTTGAATAAGTTGACACAAGGAAATTGGTTGCCATTGAAAATAATTCCAACCAACTGTAGGAAATTCTCTTTGTATGCAACCTCCAAGAAGGGTTATGAGGCCAACAACATAAAGGCACCCAAGTCACTCTTCTAACCTATTTACTCTCAAGCTTAAGAAATTAGTTTCTATAAAACTCTTTAAACAATCTTCCAACTATCCCAACCATCACACTCCTTTCACTACCCAACACAACATTATGAATATACCCTTTCTATACTAATTAGTCCATCAAAAACACTAGAAGGTCTTTGTTGGGCCGCTAGTTTGTCATTATTATTATCTCTCTTTAATGCCTATTTCATCCATTTCTACCATTCTTTATCACATCATTTATCATACATTATCATATAATTCCATTTTATAATTATTTATGCTCTTATGGATAAATATTATTTCTTCTCCTTTATTTTTAATAAATTAATGATTATTATGCATGATTTTACCAATGATGGTTTAATGAATTTGTTGAAACATCACTCACCATTTTAGCCTCCAAGATATTTTCCAGATTGCAGATTTGATCTCCAGCTCATCATTAAATATTCCAACTCAGAAACTCGTTGGAATAAGAAGAGACAGTTTCGCATTGGATGTTTCGGGCAAATGGAGAAGAATCTTGAAAATCCAAAACATGGGTTTTGTCCAAAACAAACCGAATTAGTGTTATGATGAGTAGTTTTCCCAAATTCAGTCTGTATTAAGAGAAATAGAAGGTTCTCTCAAGGTGATTTTCTGAGATTCGTTGTTGCGGCCATTTTCCAAATTATCTCAGTTGCAATACCAAATTCGACCTGTTCCTGTTGAATGTTGATGGAAAGATATTTCAGACATGATCTTGTTGATCAATCTGTTGTGAACAATCCAATTTTGTTATGGGAATCATTTTGTAATCATCTTTGTTGTAACTTCTCTCTTCTCTCTATGTATTTAAATGAAAACAAAGATCAAAGAAGGGATAATTAGAGATAGGATAGGATAGGATAGGAGGAGAGGGGATAATGGAGAGATTTATCTTTTTGCTTGGGACCCCAATTGTAATTTCAATATACACAATGCTATTCTGAAGGATAGACGGTATTGTAATGAGGAGTGAATTTAATGATTAATATATAATTTGCATTGCTGGTCATTCGGGTATTGTGAAGTAGCTCGGCAGTATTCACTAGTGGCTAGGGCCCGGTCTCTAGCAGATCTTAGTGATATTCCCTATTTGATACTTTTCCATTTCCTGTAAGGTTATTCTATTTTATATCTTTGCATTTCCTGCGAGTTTATTCTGTTTGATATCTTCTGATTTCCTGTGAGTGTACATTGCAGTTACTTTACTTTCCTTTATTCTGATCTCATGTACTTGATAACTTTTCCATTTGATTTCACTTATGCTCACTAAAGGTTGAATTAATTATCAATTAAGACATTGATTTTTGTTGATTACAATGAGTGTGGTTAGTTTATAATCAGCTAAAAGAGATTGGTTAATGCTACTAAACTCTCGATTGACATCATTTCCATTGGAATTGCTTAATTGAGATAGAGTGTGATTCATATAGAATCAGCTGAAAGAGATTGGTTAATGCTACTATGCTCTCAATTGATGCTATTTTCAATTGAATTGCTTGCTTCAGATTTGATTATGGTTTTGCTTGAGATTAAGTACTAAGCTTTAGATGTATTATTTCCTTTAAAAGTTATAGCTTTAGATTTATGATTGCATTTGTTTACTCTTGTATTGAATTTAATAGATTATCTTAAATCATTACTCTCTAGATTTATAACTTGCACATATTGTGTACACTCTTGAAACAAAAAGACTTACCCAAGTTGATAATTAATGTGAGCCAATTAGGAGTTTTAAAAGACACCTTTTAGCACCCAACATTTTGGAGTCGTTGCCGGGGAGAGTGTTGCCATTTCATAGAGAGTGATGTATGTTTGATATTTGCTGTTGGGAAAGAATTGGGTATTAAAAACAGAAGGTAAGAACCTACGTAACAAGCAAGTAAAGTGCTTGCTCCTCCACCCGCTTTTTAGCACAATTGCATAAAAGTTGAAGTAGGTGTCTGATGTTTATCTGCTGTGAAATAATTGGGTATTAAAAATGGAAGATAAGAACCTACGTAATGGGCAAGTAAAGTTCTTGCTCCTCCACCCGCTTTTTAGCAAAATCACATAGGAACTGAAGTAGGAATTTTAGAGTTAGATTTTTTGAAAAAGTCTCATAATTCCAATCGAGTGGCGATGTAAGCACCACCCATTTCACTAATCAATTGACAGGAACATTTGAAGGAGGAGCCTCAAAGAAACACATGAAGAACATCTTCTATTATGGTAAGAAATGGCTCACATTTCTACTTTTGAATTCCCTATCAAAGATCTAGGAGGAGTGACACAAATGCACATAATTCCCCCATCTTCTCTACCAAATTTTCATGGTTTTGAAAACGAAGACCCAGATACATTTTTATTTGAGTTTGAAGTACTTTGTAGAGGATACAATTATTGTACTAATAATCAAAGGTTGAAAGTGTTTCCTCTTACTCTAAAAGGAGCAGCTCTTCGATGCTTCATGAGCCTTGGTGGGAACTACATCCAAACATGGGAGGACATCAAGAACGTATTCTTGAAGAAGTACCAAGACTATTGCAAGGCCGATGAAGATATTTTCAATATGATACAAGGGGAAGATGAAAGCTTGGAGGACTATGTAGAGCGATTTCATTACAACCTTCAAAAATCAAAGCATAAGAATTTGAAAAAAGAGATCATAAAAACATTCATTCTTAAAGGAATCAAAGATGAATTTTTAGAACTCTTAAATATAATGGTAAAAGGTGATGTTTTTTAGTTATCATATGATGATGTTTGTGAATTGTGCATAAGGTATTCAAGAGGAATCTCCAAGGCTGGTAAGGATTCTAGAGAATTTTCTTCTTTCTTTTCCAAATATACTACAAGAACAGGAGACATAAGAGCCCAAATCAATGTTTTATTTGAAAATTTTAAAGTTGATTTTATTAGCTCTCTAAATTCAAAATTGGATGTTTTGCAGGTTCAGAAAAATCAAGAAATTGAAGAAGTGTTTTTCCCTCATTACCGAAAGGAGCATCCCATAGATAGTTGTTTTTCCTTATCTAGGATGGAAGTAGCATATCAAAGAGATGAGGAAGCTGCAACAAGGGAAAAACCATGGAAATCATGGCCATGGTTCAAAACACTTCCTCTCCATTCTCTTACTTGCATAATCCATTATGGAATACTCATGTGTTAGGGCAGCCATGTCCATCCCAATATAACCCCCACAAATCTTGTCTACAAGTTTGGCATGGCTCATCTTATGATTGCATGACTACTCTCCCTCATCTTGTAGCACAAACACATTCTCCATATTCTTCACCAGCTCTTCGATGCTTCATGAGCACAAACAAAAACACATTCTCCATATTCTTCAATATGATACAAGGGGAAGATGAAAGCTTGGAGGACTATGTAGAGCGATTTCATTACAACCTTCAAAAATCAAAGAATAAGAATTTGAAAAAAGAGATCATAAAAACATTCATTCTTAAAGGAATCAAAGATGAATTTTTAGAACTCTTAAATCTAATGGGAAAAGGTGATGTTTTTTAGTTATCATATGATGATGTTTGTGAATTGTGCATAAGGTATTCAGGAGGAATCTCCAAGGCTAGTAAGAATTCTAGAGAATTTTCTTCTTTCTTTTCCAAATATACTACAAGAACAGGAGACATAAGAGCTGAAATCAATGTTTTATTTGAAAATTTTAAAGTTGATTTTATTAGCTCTCTAAATTCAAAATTGGATGTTTTGCAAGTTCAGAAAAATCAAGAAATTGAAGAAGTGTTTTTCCCTCATTATCGAAAGGAGCATCCCACAGATAGTTGTTTTTCCTTATCTAGGATGGAAGTAGCATATCAAAGAGATGAGGAAGCTGCAACAAGGGAAAAACCATGGAAATCATGGCCATGGTTCAAAACACTTCCTCTCCATTCTCTTACTTGCATAATCCATTATGGAATACTCATGTGTTAGGGCAGCCATGTCCATCCCAATATAACCCCCACAAATCTTGTATACAAGTTTGGCATGGCTCATCTTATGATTGCATGACTACTCTCCCTCATCTTGTAGCACAAACACATTCTCCATATTCTTCACCAGCTCTTCCACAACATCTTTCTTGCCTATCAAAATCATCCACTCAACCCGATCAACTACATCATCAAAATGCTCCATTCCATACACAATTTCTTGCTCAACTCATTCCACACCCTCACCACAATAAACCAATACAACATGCTTACAATGTTCAACTGCAAAATTTACCCACCCTTCCCACCCATTCTATCTCACATGCACCATTAGAGAAAACTTATATTGAGATTCAGAATGTTTCAAATCCAAAAATTGTAGAAGTTATGGAAGAAAATGAGGTTTCTTCTAGTCTGCATCAACAAGTCATTTTAAAAGCTCAAGAACTTCATGATATGATGGCTATGGGAAATCAAGAAAGTAAAGGATATATTGAATATCGGTTTCACTCCATCATTTTCTTGCAGCGTCACTCCATACTTCAACAAGTTTTGACACCATATTTTCAAGGGAAGTTGGCTTCTCATACCCTAATATTCATTAACACGCATTTTTAAAATTTGGGTACATACACACTTGAGGCCTTATTTCGAAAATGGCTCCACTGGAAGTACTTTTATACATAAGCATATTCAATTTTCAAAGAAGAGTAGGTTAGTGTGGAAATAAGGACATAAATATATACATTTTCATTATTATGTAAACATAGTTGTTTTTGTTACAACACGTTGTGGAAATCAATATCAGTGATAAATGTTTTAATTTATTTATGTATGTAGATGTATTATATCAAAACTAATAGTTCTACAAACACACATATTCATTTTTATCACCAATTTGGAAAAATTCTTGAATATCATATTTTTTTGGCTTGTGGGCTTAATGAAATTTCTAAAAACACAGTCGAGACAGTCATGTTTTGAAGGACCAAAAGGGAATATTTTCAAAACATATTTCTATCATAAGTAGCCCTTGATTTCTACTTTCCAATCCAATTTTAATCACTCAATTTGGATTTGAAACGAAAACGTTATAACCAAAACATTGACAGGGTGTCTAGTAGACAGCTTAGGAGCAGAGTTGGGACAGTTAGTTTTTGGAGGCCTAAATGACTATATTTTTAAAACCTATTTCTATTCTAAGTATCTATTGATGTCTACTTTTCAACACAATTTGAATCACTCAATTTGTATTTGAAATGAAAAAATTATAACCAAAACTTTGACTTGGTGTTTAGTAGGCAACTCAGGAACAGAGTTGGGGCAGTCAGTTTTTGGAGGCCTGAATGACTATATTTTGAAAATATGTTTCTATGTTATATTCCCCTATTAATATAGTTTACAAGGAAATTTGAATCACTCATTTTTGATAGCTTATGAGAAAGTTATGACCAAAATATTGATTGTCTATCGTAAATACACACTCTTAAAACTATGTTTTTCCGGCTGTTCATTAGAGTATTTGACCCATCAATTCTATTTGTTTTCAAAACCTGTTTCTATTGGAGATAAATAAATGAATCTAATTTCATTTTCAATTTGAATCATTCGAATCTCTCATCAAACGAAAAATCTATTCTTAAAATGTCCATTGTTGTTCTAAGTGGGGAAATAAAAAATGACTTTGTTATGCAGGTTGTTCTAAGTAAAATTGCCATATCATATCATTGAATTTTTAAAACCTGTTTCTATTCGTGATATATCTTTGAATTATCTCTCATTTGGCTTTTGAATCACTCGAATCAGACTAAGAAAAAAGGATTTGTGATTAAAACATTATTGGTTAGTATGGTCGACCACTGCTCTCCCGTAGGTAACAAATAAATTTTACTTTGTTATTTTTTCCATGGATTTGTTTTACAGAGTAACTATTTGTTCATTTTTTGCATAATTCTTGGATTAGAGGAGCCCGATCACCTCTCTTTCTCCATGATTTAATGTTTTATTGGTAGTAAACACTCAGTTTTTGCAAGTCTTGGGAGAATAAAGAGGGTCAATTTATGAACAAGCGATTCTTGAAAGAAATTTTAATGAAACAAGGGAATTTTATCCAATTCATTACCTAAAGAATTCATAACAGAAGAAATGAATAATTGATTTCCACTTGAAGATTCATGTCACTGCTGCCAAAACATTTTTCCAAGAGATCATTTTTTTCCCATTGAGAGATTGATATTTCCTTAGGAAATAACATCATAGTTGTTGTAACTTAATTTATTTATTTATATATTGTTTTTTTAAATAAAGTGTTTTTTCATTTTTTATTTCTCTTATGTTTTTGTGTTTCAAGTGTTGCTTCCTTCAAATTGTAGTTTCTGCTCCAATGGCGATTGAACAATGAGGACCCCACCATGCAAGTTTCAGATGCAGAAGACAATCCTTTGGCAGCTTCATTTTTGTAAAAAGTTATTTATTTACTGTAAATATGATTGTTTTATGTGTTTTTCTCTGTTTGTTTGCTGTTGTAAATATTATTTCTTTTCTCTATTTTTCTGTAAATACAATTATTTTTTCCTGTTTTTCTTTATTGCTTTTATTTCTTTTTATGATTTCCCTTTTGTTGTTTAGAGGAGTAAGGATGATTGCTTGTCTATGTTTTTTTCTCTCCCTGTTTTCTTTTGTTGTTCCCTACAGGGAATAGTCGTTGTTTCCTCCAGGGAACAACACTTTTTCGTGTGTTGATTTGTTGTTCCCTAAAAGGAACAACACTTTTCTGTGTGTTTTTGTAGTTCTGTAAAAGGAACAACACTTTTTGCGAGTATTTTTTTGTTGTTCCCTTTACTTTTTTTGTATGTTTTCCTTTGTTGTTCCCTCCAGGGAACACATTTTTCTTAGTATGATTTTGCTATTGTTCCCTTGGGGGAACAAAAAAAAGCAATCCAAAAAAGTGTTGTTCCCTCCACGAAACAACACTTTTAGAGTTTTTGCTATTCCCTCTAGGGAACAACTCTTTTTTTAGTGTTTTCTGAGTTTTTGTTATTCCCTCAAGGGAGCAACACTTTTAGAGTTTTTACTGTTCACTCTAGGGAACAACACTTTTTTGAGCATTTTTGAGTTTTTGTTGTTCCCTCTAGGGAACAACACTTTTAGAGTGTTTTTGATGTTCCCTCTTCTAAACAACATTTTTTCTTCTTGTGAAGTTTTGAGTGTTGTGATTAGCACCTCCCTCCTCTTGTGCGATTATTCTTAGCTCATCCCAGCCCATTTTTCTGATTCCCTTTCATGGCATGAAGTACAATACTTTTATGAGGAAAAGAATTATGGAGTCTATTGAGCCAGGTGAATACCCTTCACATTATGATCCTTAACAAGACAACTTCTTGATGATAGGTTTAAAAAAAAACAAAAGGGACACAATTATTTATATATTACTTTACTGTATTGATTTTTGTTGTATATAATACTGATTGATCATCTTTACCATGTTGGTTCCACTTCTCCTGGATATAATTCTCTCTATCTATTATAAGTAAGATTATGGGTATATTTTTTTCTATTGACATGTTCAACTTCTTTCGCCATCCCTGCTCTTAAGGAGTACTGAGCCTCCCTCTAATTATCATAAAAATGTGTAATAACAACAAAATTTCAAATGGAGGTTGGGGGTATCATTACGAGTCAGCCTACCATGTTCATAAGGTTGTAACAAAGTGACATTCCCATTATGACCACCACACTAGGGTTATGATCCATTAGATAGCCAAAATATCCTTGGAACAGGACGTCCCATCACGAGCTGGCCTGATCACTTTTGCTACATCCCAGTGAATGGTAGTGTGGTCATCTGGTTACCATGCCAGCACACTGATCTCTTCCATAAAACAACATTGGAACTCTCCATTTATAAAGTGAGGATCCTGGCTCATATGGGTTAAAAAGCAACCCTGTCGAGGCTATGGACGCCCACTAGCAGCAGAGGCTCTGCTTATGGTATTGAAGTTCTATTTTCAACATCAATAATTATTATAATATCCTCTTCTTACTTTTCCATTTATCAGAGAGATTATTTCCCTAATTTCTCCCTACTTTGAACATTTATGCATGAGTTAATGTTTTCAATCAGTCATATCATTTTTAGATGGAATATCATCAGCACAGTATCTTTTCTTGCATATTGTTGTCTTCTTTGCCTACCGCATAACCTATCATCAACCAAAGCATCTTATCTCTTATTCATAACTATCTTTACACACTCCACTCTCATTATAACCATACCTCTTGTTGTCCTATCATTGATATGTGTACTCTGCTTCGTTTACTATCGTATTGTTTATTCCCTTGCCTTGCCATCAGAACAACACTTTTCCTATGCTTTATGGGCATGAAAGCCATTTTCCAATTGGAGGGGGAAGGTATGCATTATGGGATAGCATGCGATATAATTACTTCACTCTGCCATAACTTGTTGATTTGACAAAATATTGGTATTGCATTTATACAAAAGTTTTTTCTTATTTAAATTTTTGCATACAACTTATCTATTGCTGTTCAAAACTAAAATTGTGGATTCAAGAAATTTGCATGCAAAATAGTGATTTGTTTACAGGGGAACAAGAATAATGGGGGGGGAACTCTATTCGCAGCAAGGCCACACTATTGCACTTAACAGCAGAGGCTCGAGCAACTCACAAATGCAAACAATAGTTTAGACATGATGTGCTTGCCTGGATTCCACCTTTTGCATCACTTTCAGCATCAACTCATCCTACATCAGCTTCAACAAATGTGAGTCCATAAATGTCATTCCACATCTTTTCGGAGGTAAAACTTGAGGTCAAATAGCATAAGTTTCTGTTTTGTTGAAAATTTAGGAGACTTTCATGAAAATCCATTGAGCATTATTTATCATCATTCATTCCACATCTTTACCACTTCCCATTTTTCGAAGACATTTCATCTTTCAGTTTGGGGGAGTGTTACTTTCATTCATTTCTTTCTTATGACCATGCCATTAATATTCTTTATCATCCATTGATATTCTTATTCATTCTCAACACCTCCCTTATTCCATGTTGTTTTACACCAAGCATAGATTTCAACAAATTGTAGCAACCACCTCAATTTGTTTTCTAGCATTGTATGAGGGCATGCTAACTCTCTAGTTTGGGGGAGGAATTGCTACACATGATGAATGTTTTCTACTTTCTTTCTCATTTAAGGCACACAATTTCATTTTTATACAGTGCAAAAATTGATTTGTGTATATCTTTAAAACTATGAATTGAATTCTTGTAATTTTTGGACAGCAAAGAGGTATCATTAAAATACACGTACCCAGAAAATTTCAAATTAAATTAGTTTGTAAAATTTCAAAAATCATGCACTGTCACCTACAACCATTCTGCTTATATCTCATGATCCGTGCATCAAAACGATATTATTTGTAGCTTTTGAAAAAATGGTTAATGAAGTTTGTTGTTACTTATATCATATTTTGCTGCAACTTCATATACATATAGTTGAACATCAATGTAAAAATTGTTACACCTTCATCAACATTGCTAAAATTGAATATTCATTATTTGAGGAAGAAGTCATTTGTTCCATCCATTTCATGACTTGGGATGAACAATTTTTGTATTATTACTTGGTTAATATAGAATCTTGGGTTGCATGAGGACATGCAATATATTCAGTTTGGTGGTATGTTGGGCCACTAGTTTGTCATTATTATTATCACTCTTTAATGCCTATTTCATCCATTTCTACCATTCTTTATCACGTCATTTATTATACTTTATCATATAATTCCATTTTATAATTATTTATGCTCTTATGCATAAATATTATTTCTTCTCCTTTATTTTTAATAAATTAATGACTATTATGCATGATTTTACCAATGATGATTTAATGAATTTGTTGAAACATCACTCACCATTTTAGCCTCCAAGATATTTTCCAGATTGCAGATTTGATCTCCAGCTCATAATTAAATATTCCAACTCAGAAATTCATTGGAATAAGAAGTGACAGTATTTCATTAGACATTCCGGGGAAATGGAAAAGAATCTAGAAAATCTGAAACATGGGTTTTGTCCAAAACGAACTGAATTACTTTTATGCTGAGCAGTTTTCCCAAATTCAATCCATATTAAGAGAAACAGAAAGTTTTCTAAAGACAATTTTCTCAGATTCGTTGTTGCAGCCGTTTTCCAAATTATCTCAGTTGCAATACCAAATTCAACCTGTTCTTGTTGAATGTTGATGAAAGATATTTCAGACATGACCTTGCTGATCAATTTGTTGTGAACAATCCAATTTTGTTATGGGAATCATTTTGTAATCATCTCTTTTGTAACTTCTCTCTGCTCTTTGTGTATTTAAATGAAAACAAAGATCAAAGAAGGGATAATTAGAGATAGGATATGATAGGATAGGAGGAGACGGGATAATGGAGAGATTTATCTTTTCACTTGGGACCTCAATTGTAATTTCAATATACAGAATGTTATTCTGAAGGAGAGATCGTATTGTAATGAGGAGTGAATTTAATGATTAATATATAATTTGTGTTGTTGGCCATTTAGATATTCTGAATTAGCTCAGCAGTATTCGCTGGTGGCTAGTGCCCGGTCTCTTGCGGATCTTACTGTTGTTCCCTGTTTGAAACTTTTCCATTTCCTGTAAGGTTATTCTGTTTTATATCTTTGCATTTCTTGTGAGTTTATTTTGTTTGATATCTTATGATTTCCTGTGAGTTTACATTGCAGTTACTTTACTTTCCTTTATCATTATCTCTTGTACTTCACAACTTTTCCATTTCATTTCATTTATGCTCACTACAGGTAGAATTAATTATCAGTTAAGACATTGATTTTTGTTGACTACGATAAGAGTGTGCTTAGTATAGAATGCAATGAAAGAGATTGGCTAATGCTACTAAACTCTCAGTTGACATCATTTCCATTCGAATTGCTTAATTGAGATAGAGTGTGATTCATATAGAATTAGCAGAAAGAGATTTGTTAATGCTACTATGCTCTCGGTTGATGCTATTTTCAATTGAATTGCTTGCTTCAGATTTGATTATGGTTTTGCTTGAGATTAAGTCCTCAGGTTTAGATGTATTATTTCCTTTAAAAGTTACAACTTGAGATTTATGATTGCATCCATTTAATCTTGTATTCAATTTAATAGATTATCTTAAATCATTACTCTCTAGATTTTATAGCTTGCACATATTGTGTACACTCTTGAAACAAAAATACTGACTGAGGTTGATAATTAATTTGAGGCAAATAGGAGTTTTAAAAGACACCTTTTAGCACCCAATAGTCTTTCCTTTGTCTACTCAATGGTCCCTCAACAAATCCTCCTCCATTTTCAGTTTTTGAGCTGAGAGGCTCATTCTACAACCCAATGAGAGGGAGATGTGTAATTTCGTCTGTGCTCAACATGGAGTTCACAAGTGTCCCTCTTAAAATAAAAATAAAATATTCTCTAAATAGAAAATCATTTTCGGCTATAATAAAAACAAAAATGAATATGATATGCATCTTTAGTTACTTGTCCATATGATATAATATAATTTGATGTAAAGTAATTAGAAGTAAAAAAAAAAGTGTGAGTTTAACATCTTTAAACCTTATACTTTTCAAAAATATTTCAAAACGGATTTAAATAAACTATTTGAATATCTATTTTAACTAATTTATGCCCATATCAACTTTATATATATCTATATATAGAAAAAAATGGCAAAAGGAACTATTTTAATTTTTTATATATATAAATATTCAATGTGGGTTATCAATAAAATATTTTAACATGAATTAATATTCGCTTATACTTAAAAATATATTAATAACAAAAAAATATTTTGCTCAAAATTCTTAGATGTACATGTTATGTAATATATTTTAATATAAACTATGTTTATATTATATATTGTTTTAAAAAAATTATGTATATATATCATATAAAGTTATTGAAAAAAAGGAAAAAGTTTTATGGTTAAAAAGTTTAAAATGGTTACATATTGTATTTTGTACTCTAAACGAAGTTGCACTAAAGAAATTTGATCCCTCTCAGCTCATGTTAGATATGTCTTTAAGTTGTATCTATACTTGTCTTAGTGTGGGTAGAAGGAGACCAATATAATGTTTTCCTTCAGGATCAATCCAACAAAGTCATCTCTTGGCTCTTGAGCACTTGATGAGTAGTAATCTACAAGGGAATGAGAATGATTTCCTACTAATCCAACCTCTTTGTTTCTCTATAGTGTTTCATCTTTATCTCATTGGTTCACAACTTTCTCTTCCATAGCTCTACTCCTTCAACCTTACTGACTTGAATTATAATCTCTAGCAATAGCCACGTGAGCTTCACCTTGTTGAACAGTATCTTATCACATTCATTCACAAAGGGAGTTTTAAAATTGTGAATAGAGTCAATATAAATGACTTGAATTATAATCTCTAGCAATAGCCACGTGGGTTTCACCTTGTTGAACGGTATCTTATCACATTCATTCAGAAAGGGAGTTTTAAATTTGTGAATAGAGTCAATATAAATTTGTAGGTACTGGGAGAAGGGGATGTGGGGTGGTTATTTGGCAAGGGAGGTGGGGTTTATAGGTGTTGGGGATTAAAAAAAAAACCATTTAGTAAAAGTGGGGAATATCTATAAAAATGAGGATTATTTTTATTATAAAAATGTATTGGGGTGAGAGTTTAACAAAAGGATTTTGGGAAGTTTTAATCAATATATATCTAGTGAGATTAGAGGTATTCTTTGATATCTCATGGATGTGTGTGTTATGAAGCAAGTTGACTAAAAGGAGATCAAATAGCCATAGCACGAGAACACATGATTTAGTCACTCAAATAGAATGAACATCCATAACTAAAATAAGATAACATCTAATTTAATATGACCCTTTGAATCCTTTAAATGGAATAAAATAAATGGCCACCATTACAATGGAGCAATGTCTAATTTAGTGGATCTCTTCATATTCCTTGATATTAATAAAATGAATTGAACAACTCACTCTGAAAGTCAACTTCAATGCATGAAGAAGAGGCATGAGAAAAAATGAGATTCACATATCCATACAATTTGAATCCCTATAGAAAAGAATTTGTTACACTTTTAAAAACTTCTACTCAAACCCCATCTTCTCATAATTAAATAAAGCATTCTCACCAACCACCCATTGTACAAGAAATTAGTGCTTCAAGATTTAATAAGATACAGGGTTATTAGAATTATGAAAATAAGAATTTCTCAACTCCTTAGAGCCCCTTACCTTTTCTCTTTTATATATTAAATCTTTAAAATAAAGATCGATAAAGAAAGAAATTGATTATATATTAAATCTTTAATCTTTAAAATAAAGACGGACAAGAGAGAAATTTATTATATATAATTAAATCTTAAATCTTTGAAATAAAAACAGACATGGAAAGAAAGTTATTGCTTCCTCGACCAGGAGGGTAAGGAAGCGGAAGCAAGTCTCCGAAAATAGAGAGGGATTTATTGTGCATCTATATTAAGCCGGAGTTGTTTTACAATGCGATCTGGTGACGGATCCGTAGAAAAATAAGGTTAAATCTTGATTTTTAAGTTAAAATGGTTTTTACTGCATATTTGGAATTCAGCGCCCTCGAAAAAACCACTGGGAAGCCATTGATTGTGCAGAAACTACTTCAACTTGGGATTCCAATGAATTGCTGCCGGATTTTGACCGGAAAAATCTGCCGGAAAAGCTTTCAAAAAGTCGCGTTATAGACTACTACTATTAAGCCTGCTAGACTACTATATCTTAGACACTCCTGATTCATTGAAACCTCTCCAACATCGAGGAACAATAAGTGCAAGCACTTCATTTATGGCAAGAGCTAACCAGCCTGCTATAAGGCATTAAATGCCCATATAGAAGCTGGCTCATTATGTATGTCAAAATGGTCATGCCCGCATATATGTATAACACATCGTTTAACGCATTGTTCTTCCGGTCACCATGTTTTTACCAATGATGATTTAATGAATTTGTTGAAACATCACTCACCATTTTAGCCTCCAAGATATTTTCCAGATTGCAGATTTGATCTCCAGCTCATAATTAAATATTCCAACTCAGAAATTCATTGGAATAAGAAGTGACAGTATTTCATTAGACATTCCGGGGAAATGGAAAAGAATCTAGAAAATCTGAAACATGGGTTTTGTCCAAAACGAACTGAATTACTTTTATGCTGAGCAGTTTTCCCAAATTCAATCCATATTAAGAGAAACAGAAAGTTTTCTAAAGACAATTTTCTCAGATTCGTTGTTGCAGCCGTTTTCCAAATTATCTCAGTTGCAATACCAAATTCAACCTGTTCTTGTTGAATGTTGATGAAAGATATTTCAGACATGACCTTGCTGATCAATTTGTTGTGAACAATCCAATTTTGTTATGGGAATCATTTTGTAATCATCTCTTTTGTAACTTCTCTCTGCTCTTTGTGTATTTAAATGAAAACAAAGATCAAAGAAGGGATAATTAGAGATAGGATATGATAGGATAGGAGGAGACGGGATAATGGAGAGATTTATCTTTTCACTTGGGACCTCAATTGTAATTTCAATATACAGAATGTTATTCTGAAGGAGAGATCGTATTGTAATGAGGAGTGAATTTAATGATTAATATATAATTTGTGTTGTTGGTCATTTAGATATTCTGAATTAGCTCAGCAGTATTCGCTGGTGGCTAGTGCCCGGTCTCTTGCGGATCTTACTGTTGTTCCCTGTTTGAAACTTTTCCATTTCCTGTAAGGTTATTCTGTTTTATATCTTTGCATTTCTTGTGAGTTTATTTTGTTTGATATCTTATGATTTCCTGTGAGTTTACATTGCAGTTACTTTACTTTCCTTTATCATGATCTCTTGTACTTCACAACTTTTCCATTTCATTTCATTTATGCTCACTACAGGTAGAATTAATTATCAGTTAAGACATTGATTTTTGTTGACTACGATAAGAGTGTGCTTAGTATAGAATGCAATGAAAGAGATTGGCTAATGCTACTAAACTCTCAGTTGACATCATTTCCATTCGAATTGCTTAATTGAGATAGAGTGTGATTCATATAGAATTAGCAGAAAGAGATTTGTTAATGCTACTATGCTCTCGGTTGATGCTATTTTCAATTGAATTGCTTGCTTCAGATTTGATTATGGTTTTGCTTGAGATTAAGTCCTCAGGTTTAGATGTATTATTTCCTTTAAAAGTTACAACTTGAGATTTATGATTGCATCCATTTACTCTTGTATTCAATTTAATAGATTATCTTAAATCATTACTCTCTAGATTTTATAGCTTGCACATATTGTGTACACTCTTGAAACAAAAATAATGACTGAGGTTGATAATTAATTTGAGGCAAATAGGAGTTTTAAAAGACACCTTTTAGCACCCAATAGTCTTTCCTTTGTCTACTCAATGGTCCCTCAACAAATCCTCCTCCATTTTCAGTTTTTGAGCTGAGAGGCTCATTCTACAACCCAATGAGAGGGAGATGTGTAATTTCGTCTGTGCTCAACATGGAGTTCACAAGTGTCCCTCTTAAAATAAAAATAAAATATTCTCTAAATAGAAAATCATTTTCGGCTATAATAAAAACAAAAATGAATATGATATGCATCTTTAGTTACTTGTCCATATGATATAATATAATTTGATGTAAAGTAATTAGAAGTAAAAAAAAAAGTGTGAGTTTAACATCTTTAAACCTTATACTTTTCAAAAATATTTCAAAACGGATTTAAATAAACTATTTGAATATCTATTTTAACTAATTTATGCCCATATCAACTTTATATATATCTATATATAGAAAAAAATGGCAAAAGGAACTATTTTAATTTTTTATATAATAAATATTCAATGTTGGTTATCAATAAAATATTTTAACTGAATTAATATTCACTTTACTTAAAAAATATATTAATAACAAAAATCATTTTGCTCAAAATTCTAGATGTACATGTTATGTAAATATTTAATATAAACTTGTTTATATTATATATTGTTAAAAAAATTATGTATATATATATCATATAAAGTTATTGAAAAAAAGGAAAAAGTTTTATGGTTAAAAAGTTTAAAATGGTTACATATTGTATTTTGTACTCTAAACGAAGTTGCACTAAAGAAATTTGATCCCTCTCAGCTCATGTTAGATATGTCTTTAAGTTGTATCTATACTTGTCTTAGTGTGGGTAGAAGGAGACCAATATAATGTTTTCCTTCAGGATCAATCCAACAAAGTCATCTCTTGGCTCTTGAGCACTTGATGAGTAGTAATCTACAAGGGAATGAGAATGATTTCCTACTAATCCAACCTCTTTGTTTCTCTATAGTGTTTCATCTTTATCTCATTGGTTCACAACTTTCTCTTCCATAGCTCTACTCCTTCAACCTTACTGACTTGAATTATAATCTCTAGCAATAGCCACGTGAGCTTCACCTTGTTGAACAGTATCTTATCACATTCATTCACAAAGGGAGTTTTAAAATTGTGAATAGAGTCAATATAAATGACTTGAATTATAATCTCTAGCAATAGCCACGTGGGTTTCACCTTGTTGAACGGTATCTTATCACATTCATTCAGAAAGGGAGTTTTAAATTTGTGAATAGAGTCAATATAAATTTGTAGGTACTGGGAGAAGGGGATGTGGGGTGGTTATTTGGCAAGGGAGGTGGGTTTTATAGGTGTTGGGGATTAAAAAAAAAACCATTTAGTAAAAGTGGGGAATATCTATAAAAATGAGGATTATTTTTATTATAAAAATGTATTGGGGTGAGAGTTTAACAAAAGGATTTTGGGAAGTTTTAATCAATATATATCTAGTGAGATTAGAGGTATTCTTTGATATCTCATGGATGTGTGTGTTATGAAGCAAGTTGACTAAAAGGAGATCAAATAGCCATAGCACGAGAACACATGATTTAGTCACTCAAATAGAATGAACATCCATAACTAAAATAAGATAACATCTAATTTAATATGACCCTTTGAATCCTTTAAATGGAATAAAATAAATGGCCACCATTAAAATGGAGCAATGTCTAATTTAGTGGATCTCTTCATATTCCTTGATATTAATAAAATGAATTGAACAACTCACTCTGAAAGTCAACTTCAATGCATGAAGAAGAGGCATGAGAAAAAATGAGATTCACATATCCATACAATTTGAATCCCTATAGAAAAGAATTTGTTACACTTTTAAAAACTTCTACTCAAACCCCATCTTCTCATAATTAAATAAAGCATTCTCACCAACCACCCATTGTACAAGAATTAGTGCTTCAAGATTTAATAAGATACAGGGTTATTAGAATTATGAAAATAAGAATTTCTCAACTCCTTAGAGCCCCTTACCTTTTCTCTTTTTATATATTAAATCTTTAAAATAAAGATCGATAAAGAAAGAAATTGATTATATATTAAATCTTTAATCTTTAAAATAAAGACGGACAAAGAGAGAAATTTATTATATATAATTAAATCTTAAATCTTTGAAATAAAAACAGACATGGAAAGAAAGTTATTGCTTCCTCGACCAGGAGGGTAAGGAAGCGGAAGCAAGTCTCCGAATAATAGAGAGGGATTTATTGTGCATCTATATTAAGCCGGAGTTGTTTACAATGCGATTCTGGTGACGGAATCCGGTAGAAGAAATAAGGTTAAATCTTGATTTTTAGCAGTTAAAATGGTTTTTTAACTGCATATTTGAATTCAGCGCCCTCGAAAACCCCTGGGAGCCATTGATTGTGCAGAAACTAGCTATCAAACTTGGGATTCCAATGAATTGCTGCCGGATTTTGACCGGAAAAATCTGCCGGAAAAGCTTTCAAAAAGTCGCGTTATAGACTACTACTATTAAGCCTGCTAGACTACTATATCTTAGACACTCCTGATTCATTGAAACCTCTCCAACATCGAGGAACAATAAGTGCAAGCACTTCATTTATGGCAAGAGCTAACCAGCCTGCTATAAGGCATTAAATGCCCATATAGAAGCTGGCTCATTATGTATGTCAAAATGGTCATGCCCGCATATATGTATAACACATCGTTTAACGCATTGTTCTTCCGGTCAATTTCCGGCGCCCCAAATCACGTACCGGGACCCATTCCCTCGCACCAATTAACCAATTTTTGATTTTCAAAAATAGCTCCCGCTCCCGTGCTCTGTTCTGACCCTCTGCAACCCAGCGCCCGCTCCCGTGCTCTGTTCTGACCCTCTGCAACCCGATGGACCTCGCAGCAATCCCGGGCGCATCACGCGTGCATTCACACCTGCCTTTGATACCCATCTGAGGCAAATTTCAGCATCTTTGTCAATCAAGTTCCAATCTTTTTCTGCACATGCAATGGCGGCCGCTGCTACGACCTGAAAAAGGGGCCCCTGTAAAAGAACGTCCAATCGTAGGGTTTCAAAAGCCGCTGCTTCTCTGCGTGAGCCCTGTGGAAGAACGTCCAATCCCAAGGGCTAAAAGCTGCTGCTTCTCTGCGTGCCTGGTCAGAATGATCTGTTGCATCGCCTACTTCTCTAACCAATGCAATTGCCCAGGACACAAACAAACACAATAAGTAAAAAGATGAAACTGCTGTTTTGCTGCCACTGACATATCCTCTGCTCAGGGTATTCAGAGTGTACCAGCCTAACAATTCTTATGGAGGAATGTATAGTTGATTGGCTTTCTTAAGCGACAGATTTCAGTACTGTGTCAAATTTTGATTATTACTGCACTTAAAAATAAAATAGATTCTTTTTTTCAAGGAACAATTAAAAACTTTATAATTTTTCAGCAAACAGACGATCAAAGCTTAGTTTCTCTAGAGGCTTTGCTCCAGCTAGCTGTTTTTCTTGTGATAGACAAAAAAATGAATGTTTATATCTGGCCTTTTAATGAAGGAGTGAAAACTGTTGTAGCTTCATTATGGTCTTTCGTAATGTAAACTGTAAATCAGGAAGAACCATTGCCCATTGCAGTTCTCTGACTTGATGAAGATGTACCTGTTTGTATCATGTGCAGTAACATATTTACAGCACAACAACGGAGGCATCACAATGTTCGGATTTGTAATGGATCGTGGTTTTTTATATACACTATTTGCCTTTGAATTCTCTTTGGTAACGTGGATTCTTAGTGAAGTGACTGTCTTGTCATAAGTTTGCAATCTTTTGACCATATTTGAGGTGTATTAGTCTTTAGATTTAAGGCCGAGCTGATTTGCTTGGCTTTGGAGAATTTCTGTTCTGTTCTCCACGGTTGATTGTTATATTATTCTTTTCTGGTCTAATTATTGCAATTTTGTATATGAAGTTGAGGGCAAGGTTATGAATATCAGATTTCACGCCCTTCCCCTTTTCATCATTTGGGCCATCTGGCTTACAAGAAATGAATCCCTTTTCAGGACAAGCACATAAGCTCAGAAGCAACTTTTCTCGGGTTAGGAAGTGTCTAGACTCTATGTGAGTTCTGAACATACAAACAAAACAAAAGAAAGCAAACATAGAGAACTGGCCCCCAGCCATAGACACAGCCATTCTTTATGGTTTCTTCAATGAGGCAGGTAATGTTGATCCCAATTCTTGTGGAGCTGGGGGACAGTTAGTCATCTCTCCTTCCCTTAAATTAACATCTGAACATGGATTAGGAGGGAGAACAAATAACATAGCTGAAGTGAAAGAAGTCACAATTCTGATGAAGCCAGCAAGAGATTGTAGAGTGGAAAAGTTAAATACTTATGGTGACTATCAGCTGGTGATTGATTGGCTGACTGGCACAATAGTAAAACGAAACATCCAACTACATGGTAGCCTCCTTCACGCTGAGGAATTAAAAGTCTTTTGTTGAGATAAATTTTAAATGCATATAATGGGGGGATCAGAATTGGTCATGGATTTGACAACTGGATTGATAGGTAAGCAGAATTTCATTTTGAGACCTTTCTTCAACCAAGTCAAGTCTCTAGAATACACTTTTTTGGCCATCTCTTACGCACATAGTTTTTGGTAGCTCAACATGGAAGCAAATATTCTGTCTAAAAGAGCACTGGATGTAACAGAGGGTAGGTGGGAGATTGAAGAAAAAGAAGCTGGAGCACTGGTTGTCCTCTATGTTATTTCCTCAGTACTGTTGTTTTATTTAGTTTCTGAGTTGATCCATGGGATGGTGATGTATTGTAGGTTTAAAATCCCTTTTTGTAATTATTATAGCAGAATATAAACAAAGGGCATAATGCCCTTGCTTATGTTTTGGGGTAAGAATATTCATTCAAGTTTTCTTCAATGAGCTGAACATCAGAAAATTAGAATTAGAATTTTTTTCCTAGAAAAAAATCAAAATTAAAACCATCTTGTAAGTTGTGCCATGTTCTTCTGTGTATAAAATGAGTACAATTACATTCCATATAAACCACAATAGTCATAGCCCAACTTAGCCCAAATGTCCGTTAAAGTTAGAAGAGCCTAGAACAATGAATTGCTTTCTCCATACATCGATATTTAGAGCAACTCTGACTCCTAGATCCTAGACTTTGGTAACTTGTAAAATACAATTGTGTGTGTTTAAAATTTCACTTTGCCGAAATTATAATGCTAATACTGTTAACACAATACTAGCACCCCTGAGCACCAAGAAATCCTGAATAGGGAAATGTGAACCTCCAACATACAATGAAAAACAATGGAAGATAGAAACAGCTAAACATCCAATAATAGTAAAAAATCGTTTAATAACACACACGTTAGAACAAAGGAAAAGACAGGGCCTGATAATAAGAAGCAAGAAGAGTGACCATCAAAAAGCTATGAAGGATTAGTCCAAGATCAGAAGATCATTGTCATTGCACACCATGGTAGTTGTACCATGCTATTGGAAATTTTAGAAGGGGTGAAAGGATTCATTCACGGAACCTACTCCCAGGATCACCAGCTATCAGCTTCATTATGAAGTACATAATCCTCACATAAGCTTTACTAAATTCCAGCAAACAAAAAATAATTCCATAGAAATATTTATAAACTTACGTAAAAAATCAAAATGAGAGTGGTTAATAATTGAATCAAAGAGGTGATTAGGGAATATAGAGGAGATCTGCAATAGAGACAGCTGCTCAAACGTACAGCAGCAAGAGAAGCTATGTCATCTGGCAATGGCCAGATCCAAGCTTCCAAAGGAAGTTGTGTATGGTCCCCAAAAAAAATTAAAAATCAGAAAATATTTGGTTTGGCCAAATAATTCAGCTCAGTTCAGTTTGGATGGTACTGTCAACAAATTTAACTGAATCCAAATTTCAAGAATTCACTTAATTTTTGTCTTCTTCAGCAACCTAAAAACTAAAGTAAAGACTTTGAAGCCACCAAAAGGAAAATCTCCAATTTGAAGTGAACAGTGAAGACTGAAGGAGACTAATCATTGCAATTTAGAGTTTGAAGTTGAACTATGCTGGTCACAACTTAAAGCTAACATACTTGTCTAGCACTGCAAAAGCCCATGTCATTGGATTGGAGCACAATCAACATATATAATAATGCACAGTCAACATATATAATAATGCACAAGCATACACATGAATCATGATTCAGAAACAATAGACAATGCAAATTTAATGGTGTCTACTCATTTTATTAAAATATAAAACAACATTACAATTTTTGTGAAATGTAATGTCACCTCTCTTGTGAAACCAGAGTCAGTCATCTATAACACCACTTGAAAGACCATATTCAAGATTGTGAAAGACCTGGAAAACAACATTCATATAAAAGAAATAGGCAAAGGTGAAGTGTTGTTTCTACCTAACTCTATTCCCAATTCATACAGTCACACATATGGTATCTAGAACCGATTGGGGAACAATTCAAAGACCTGTACTGACTAAAGGCAGTCTAATGTACAAATCTAGACTCCAATTTCAATGGACGAAGATTTCTCAGTGGAAGTAAATACAGAGCTTTTGAGTGCAGAGGAGGGAGGGGCAGGATTGGCCATGTAGTTTCCATTTCCTTGTGATATTTGAGGAGGTGCGTTTCTCTTCTTGCAGGCATCATATGTCGAGAACAGTACTACTGCTACTGCTATAGCTGTTACCGCCACTCCTACAAAGAAGTAACCTGCGGTGGAATGAACATATTGATGTCAGTCTTTCGACCCCACAAAATTGAAATTCACCTTGCCATTAAATTGGAGATGCAGAATAGGAAGAAATCATATTTACCTGTTGCAATCACTGACATTTTTCGATCATCTGTATCTTCAGTACCTGCAATGAACCGGATTTATTTTTTAACATGGGAAACACATAATATACCTAACATGATTCAAGAGTACACTGGAAAATATATCTTTACAGATTGATAAATTAGGGACTAATTGAAGAAATTTTGGAAATATTTCAAAATCTAATGAATAGAAGTAAATTGCTGAATTATTTTGAAAATATTCTAAAATTTGCTAACTGATTTTAATAAATTTAAAATATCTCAGAATCTAAATAAACAATAGCATTCCTAAATATTTACTGAACCTGCAATGGACTTAAATTCACCAAAATTCAACAAATAATTTATTAGTAATGAGAAAATTTGATAAGAAACCCACCAGGTTCGGGGCATTTGTTTGGATATGTATTGCCGTCTGGACAGAAGCAAAGAAATGTTGTTGGTTCCTGCATGCGGTAACCACATCTCCCGTTACTGTGCAGACAAGCTTCACAGCTTTGATATCTGTTGGTGTCGAGTTGCAGAGGGTCAGAACAGAGCAGTCTCGCGGGCGGTCCGTCGGGTTGCAGAGGGTCAGAACAGAGCACGGGAGCGGGAGCTATTTTTGAAAATCAAAAATTGGTTAATTGGCGCGAGGAAATGGGTCCCGGTACGTGATTTGGGGCGCCGTAAACTGACCGGAAGAACAATGCGTTAAACGATGGGTTATACATGTATGACCGCATGACCATTTTCACATAATGAGCCAGCTTCCATATGGGTATTTAATGTCCTATAGCAGGCTGGTTAGCTCTTGCCCTTCATTTATTTCCAATCAATTCATGACTTGTTCCGCGCAAGCCTCCCTATAGAAATCCTTTTTACTTTTCTTGATAATATCATACAGCGTCTACCTCATTATACCTACATGGTAACAAATTAATAAAAAAATCACACCTCATTATACCTACATGATAGAAAATTGACAAAAATCACATACCTGGAAAAACAGCATTTAATCTCAATAGAAAGAAATAGTCTTGAAACGTTTTACGACTTAACCTGTTGATAGAAAATGCCCTCTTTTTGGTGGTGAAGTTCTTATCTTTCAATGGTAAGTAAACCTTAATTCCATGGCATATATTCCTCGTACAATAATATAATTCATAATCCTTCTTTGAAAACCTTCAATTCCCTTCACGTAATATTAGGCTTTAGCCAACCTTAGCACGTGAAGATTGGTATAGCAAACCAATGGACCGATCAATTATTTTTATAATATCTTAAAAGCATTGATGTTTTTGATAATATTGTAGCTCAAATTGCATAGAGTAGATGAGATTGATATTTATGTGAAAGGGCAACCAAATTTATGTGAAAGGGCAACCATGGATATTTGCTTTCAAGATCATAGTGTAGCTTCTACAAATTCCATAAAGTATATGGGATTACAATTTATTTTATTTTATTTTTTATAATGATGATAATTGATGTTTATTATTTTTTATTATAATAAAGTAATAACTTATTCAAAAAAATATTGATGTTGACAAATATAAATTTAAATACAAAATAAATTATTTTATCATATATATATATATATATATAATATATATATATATATTAATTTTGATTGGTTCACTTTTTATTTTACAATGATTACATTGTACGGGCATTGAATACAAAATAAAGTTCAACAAAATACCACACCTAGTATTCCTAGAACAATCATCTAGACTTGCGCTGACTCAACTCATGTGGAATATGAACTACTGTTGAATTTCCATACCCCTTTTGTTTTCGACTTGTTGAGTGTGTTTTCCACTTGTTGGGTGAAACTGAACCCATCCTAGTTTTAAAAAAATCATGAAATTTTATTTTTTTTTAAGAATAACTTAGCTATATATATAGTGTTTCATATTTTTATTTGGCCCTCATTTTTTACTTTGTGAATAGTAGAGTAAAAACCTTACTTATATAAGTTATCATCACCTTCACATAGTTGTTTATACATGTTCTATTTGCCACTTTGTTTAGTTTATCATATATCATTATGATGTTGGTTTGAATCCCTTATTATCCTATAACGCATTCAGAAATGCGTTGACCTTCTATTAATGGAAATTTGACCAAAAAAAATTGAATAATAATTTATAAAGTTAACATTACAAATAAAATTAAATAATTATTTTTAATAGTTTTAATTTCATTTATTTAAATTTTAATGGGTGGAGTGAGCTTCACTCTTATTATGTAATGATGAGTTTATATCAAATCTCATATGAGCTTTGCACTTGTAGTACCATGGTAGATTTTTTGTGTGCAGAAAATCCCACGGCTGCTGACATGTGGCCTCCTCGGTTTGCTCAACGTTTCCTTTCTTCACCTTGCAAATCACTACTTCGATGCTTTTGCATTTAAGTGTCACTATTTTCACTAATCTTATAAGTAACACTTTTGTACTTATTTTTATTAATTTTGATGTGATGTGTTATTTAATCATGGTTAATAATTTATCGTGATTGATCTTTATTTTAATTTTATAGATTCTAAAATTGTTTTACATTAAATATATTGCAAATATAGCTTAAATTTCTATATTTTTTATAAATTAATATATCAAATTAGTTATATTATTTTAATGATTATTTTTAATTTTTCATTAATATTTTCTTTTTTTGCTCAAGTAAGAGTGGGACCTTTTATTAATCTTAAAAATATATATATAATGTACACTTCTTCAACGAAGCCAAGCATGGCATCACAAGCTCTGTGACAAAACCCCAAACCTAACTCTAACAAGACTACAAAAGAACGGTTGACAAAGCATTCTGCCCAACATAGAGTGTAGAGAATCCAAAAAAAAGACACCCATGATTTGTCCGCCCTCAAGGCCTCGCTCTAGAAAACAAGCGAACTGGAAACCTGCTAATTGAACTGGATAATTTTAGAAGTTGAAAGATTCTAAAGTTCTCAACTCCCATGCAATAAATAACTAGAAAGCCCTTGAAGACGAGGCCCACAAATCCGAAGGCCCACAAAACTGTCACAAGTGACCCAAGCACCATCCTTAACCTTAGGTTATCTTTCAACCCGATGACCGTGTGATCCAACCCTCATTGATCCAACGACCATGTGATGATTTCGAGTCGACACCTTGCCCACACTTTATGTATTCTTACGGACCCGAAGAGAAACATAAGTCGTCGCTCTATACTTTTTCAGGTCCGTTTGAAGAATTAACATTCATGCATTTTTTCCGCCCGAAATTCATAGGATGAAGGAGTTCCAAAGAGATCACGAAAACTCGCCCACTCTTTAACTTTTCTTACAGACCCGAAGATTAAATAAGCCACCGCACTATAGCTTTTAGGGTTCGTTTGAATAATTAACTTTCGTGCAGTTTTCCGCCCGAAATCCATAGGATGAAGGAGTTCCTAGGGGATCTCGTCAACTTTCCCATTCTTTATCTTTTCTTACAGACCCGAAGAGTAAACAGGCCACTGCTCTATATTTTTTCGGGTTCGTTTGAATAATTAACCTACGTGCATTTTTCCGCCCGAAATCCATAGGATGATGGAGTTCAGGGCAATCTCTACTCAGTTGTCTACCAACCTGCTCGCAGTTTACCACTTGCTTCTTCCTTGTGATTGGTCCACTTTCTATTGTTTCCATTGGTCTTCTCTCTGGTTATTTATCATACTTTGAAAGTACTCCCTGTCTTTGGTAGCCTGTTTGTGACAGTCATCGCGTAATTTCCCTGATGGTATCAGCATCCAGGGATATCTTCTATTACTTTTTGAACAGAGTACTCCTTCATTTGCCAAACGATCCGCTAACGTGTTATCTCTTTTGCGCACATGAACAAAATTGAGGGTTCTTAGGGCTCTCAGGTGGGATTGTATACGTTGATAAACCTTTAATAACCACCAGTGTTTCGACACTCTTTCTGGTGTTGTGCCATTGCATATCTTCTTGATTGAATTAATTATCAATTCAGAGTGAGCTTTAGTGATGGCATTGCGTAAATTTAATTCAATCAATATTTCTAGGCATTGCTCTAAGGCCATGTGTTCCACCATATTATTAGTGGCATTCCCCAAATGACTGTGGAAGATGACTTTTATGTATCCCTACTCATCTCTTTCGACTCCACCATAACCAGCCACCCGAGGGTTTCCTTTAGAGGCTCCATCTATATTAAATTTAAAAAAACCATAAGGAGGAGGTTGCCAGAAGTTCTTATCCGTTGTTGTATGACTTACAATCTTGCTTATGCCTTGGGGGAAAGGCAACTGGAGACCCAAATGCAATAGTATTTGCGCATCCTAGTCTTGAGATGGGTTCTCGGGGGGTTTCTTTAGAAGGGTGCCCATAGTCTCTTTGAGTTGTCTAATGATCTAAGCTATGATGCTATGGGATGAGCCAATTCTGTTCTTGAAAATCCAATTGTTACATTCTTTCCAGACATCCCAGATTAAAAATCCTAGAACCAGAGTCCAAGCTTTGTTGATTGTTTCATTTTCTGAGAATTTTTCCCTCAAATTCTTCAACGTGCTAGTGATGCTGAAATTGTCCCTATCCATTTGTCTGAAGATTGAGGCAACCCAATTCCACAAGAAAGAGGCAAATGGGCAAAGGTTGAGTAGGTGTTCCATTGTTTCTTCTTGTAATTCACACAACTGGCATCTAGATGGATTGGTTACACCTCTTTTTCGAAGGTTGTCCCAAGTCCGAATTTTTTTACGTTGCACCAACCACATGAATAGTTTGATTTTCATCCAGTGCGGGTTTTGCCATAGTTCCTTCCATACCTTATCAGGGTTTGGAAAGTCGAGCCCTAGGGCCATTCTCTTGGCTTATTTAAGGTTGAATTTTCCTTCGTTGTTTCTTCCCCATCTCAGTTGGTCACACAAAGTTGATGTCAAAAGCTTTCTCTGTTCCAAGATCACTGCAAGATCTTCTGCCTAGGTTTTCAAAGGGGTCTCTACACTATATACCAGGTCCTTCCATATTCTTCATTTGCCCTTGTTCCTCGCCTGATCCCAGAAATCACTTACCCTGAGTAAATCTTTGCAATCACTGTCATTCTTGAGATTGGCTAGTTCTTTTCGTAACAGGTTAGGTTCATGTTGCGAGTTGTCCTCCCAAAACCACATTAGGTTTCCATCTCTGATCTCCTAGAAACTATGCTTCTGAACAATGGCTCTATTCTCCCATGCATTGTTCCAAATGTCGGAGCCCTTGATGAGCCCAGGCATTTGAATGTGATCCATTTCTTACCAATTATTTACATACTTTTGTTTTGAGACCTTGGCCCAAGGGGTTACCGATTCCTTTAGCCATCTCCACCATAGTTTTTCCTCCAAAACTTTGCTTAGGGTTTTAGGATCATGATGTCCCAAACCTCCATGGGTCTTAGGTTTACAGAGCTTATCCCATGCAACCAAAGCCCATTTCTTTTTCTCTTCCCATTTTCCCCAAAGAAAGTCTCTTTGGATATTCCGAATGTGTTCCAAAACTCCTTTAGGAGCAGGAAGAGTTGAAAACATGAAGATGGGAATAGTTTGTAGGACAACTTTTGTTAGCACTAGCCATCCTGCTAAATTCAAAGACCTGCTAGTCCATTTCCTGACTTTGTCCTGGAGTTTATTAATTATTGGCTCCCAAATTTCCTTGCTCAGAGGTTTGTCCGTTAGAGGTATTCCCAGATATTTGGAGGGTAGTTGTTCTCTTTGAAAGCCAAGAATTTTGGAGAGGTTTCTTTGAATAGCAATGTGAGTATTAAAAAAGAAAATCTTTGATTTGGTAAGGCTTACCTCTATACCAGAAGCTATAGCAAAGCCATTCAATATTTGTTTGAAAACTTTAGCTTTCTTGACCATGGGCGTACCCTACATTATAGTGTCATCCACAAATTGTTGATGAGTCAAGGCATCCCCATTCAGGGTGAGTCTGAGCCCTTCGATTTTGCCTTCTACATTGGCTAATTTGATCGCATTGCCTAAACCTCCCATCATGAGAATAAAGAGGAAGGGGGAGAGCAAATCTCCTTGTCTGAGACCTCTCAAAGGCTTAAAGGTTCTAGCATGATTGAAAAACTAGCTGTGGTGACAAGGGCCATTACCCATATTATCTAGTTGTTGTCAAAGCCATATGCTTTTAGTACTTCCCTAATGTACGACCAGCTTAGCTTATCATAAGCTTTCGCTAGGTCAAGTTGTATGATCATACTTGCTTGCTTATTGCTCTTGAGAGAATGTACCACCTCGTGAGCTTGAATGATTTTATTTAGAATTTGCTTTCCTTCCACATATCTAGTTTGCTCCTTAGACACCAGAGTTGGAAGAAGGAGCTTGAGCCTGTTTGCAATTACTTTGGATATAATTTTGTACACCACATTGCATAAAGCTATGGGTCTGAATCTATCTAGTGTCATAGCTTTTTCCTACTTTGGAATCAAAGTTATGAAAGAGGCATTAAGCGCCCTCAAAACAATTTTGGATTTCCTCGAGTCCTCCACCACATTAAGGATATCTTGTTTGACTATTTCACAATATGCTTTGAAGAAGTCTACATTGAACCCATCTAGGCCTGGAGCTTTCCCATTTTGCATCTCTTTAATGACTTCGTTGACCTCCTCTTCAGTCACCTACCTGTTCAGATTGTAATTGTCTTCTCTAGTTACAAGCTTTGGAATGTACTTTGTGAAGCTGTTGATAAATTGTGATCTGTCTATGAGAGGCTCCTCTACTATGCTTTGGAAATGTTGTACCAGAGTAGATTCTATTTCTTTGTGTGTGTTGAGCTATTTCCCTTGAGTATCTTTGAGTTTATAAATCCTATTATGAGACCTGTGATCCATGGTTGACTTGTGAAAAAAACTTTGTGTTTCTTTCCCCTTCTTTAATCCATTGCACTCTCTATTTCTATCTCCAGAAGATCTCCTCTTGCTGGCATCTATCTTCCCATTCATGTTGAAGAGAGTCAGCTTGTATTTTCCTTTCCGCGGTAAAGCCATCTATGATGAGGATCTGGTTAATTCGCTATAGTTTCTATTCAACTTCTTTTTTGGCTTTTAAAATATTGCCAAACCCATTTTTGTTCCAATCTTTAAGCCTAAGTTTGATGTGTTTCAGCCTTTGATGCATTAAGAACATATTAGTTCCCTAAACGGGCACATCTTCCGCCCACCATTTTCCAATATTGCTGATGAAGTCAGGGTGGGTGAGCCAAGCATTTTCAAACCTAAAAGGTATGTTTCTCGGAGTGCCTATAAAATAAGCTTCCAGTTGGATAGGCCAGTGATCCGAGCCTCCAAAAGGGAGGATTAAAGAAAACATGTCAAGGCCAGTGAGAATGAGGTCCTCAGAGATTATGAATCTATCTAGTTTAGAGGCAACTTAAGAAGCCCCTCCCCGCTTATTATTCCAAGTGAAGGTGCCATTTTGTGTCTCTGTATCCACTAGCTTCATGTCGTTTAGGAAGTTTTGAAAGGCAATGGAGTCTCTGCCTAGTGTTCTGGTCCCACTTTTGTTTCTGAAAGAGATCTTATCATATTAAAGTCCCCTCCCAGAATCCGAGGCATAACAGGATGTCTTCCTCTTAGCTCCTCCTGTGAGATAAGAAGCCTGAGTTTGTCTTCAAGTTTTTGAGGACCATAGAGATTTGTGATTAAATAGATTTCCTTATCACCCAAAGGTTGGATCACCATCGAAAGGTAGTTCATGGATGCTTCAGCATCTAGGATTCCAAATTTCTGGGGGTTCCAAAGTGTGAGAATCCCTCCTGCTGTGTTGGCTGCTTTAACTTCTAGATATTCATACTTGATTAACCATTTGCTATGTATCTCTCTTATTTTATCTATTGAACATTTTGTTTCCTCGATAAACACCATATCTGGTTTTTCTTCTTTTATTCTATTGCTAAGATTTCATTGTTTCCTTTTACTTCCTAGACCCCTAATATTCCAGGTCATGAGCTTCATTAAGAAAGGTTTGTAAATGACTAACTAGTAAGATCTTTCATCTTACCTGAGTTGATCATGAGTTTCCCACACTCTGTCAGTAGCTCATTCTGTCTTTTTCTTCCTCTTTTCCTACTTGGGTTCTTGGGCGAGTGTCCCGATGTGACCTCCATCGTTTTCACCCCTCTATTCTCCTGGCTATTATGGTTTCTTTTAACTCCAGAACCCTTTGTTTGAGATCTCCAAAGGAAGAGTTGTTGCACTCTGTCAAACTCCTCTTATGGTAGAGAATCAACCCCTTTGGTGGTTCCCTGCTCTAGGAAATTTTCTAGATCGAGATTCTCCCTTTCAAGAATTTCCTGTCGATCATGGTCCTCTATTCCAAACTCGCTTGGGGTCAGCTCGTGGTCCTTGTCAAGTTCCATAGTGCTAGAAAAATCCTCCTTTAGTTTGTTGTTTTTAGGTATATCCTCCATGATCTCAAAATTTTCCTTCTTTGCAAGATTATCCTCCAGTACCTGGTTCATCCCATTGTTCCCACCTTCTTCTTCTAAAATCTTGAAGTTGTTATGACTTGGTTGCTTATCCTTGTTGGTTTTCTTCTGGTTCTTTTTTCCTCCTTTCCCTTTGCCTCCCACCCTGGTAAAGCCTTCGGGATCTTTTCCTGTGTTGGCTCTAATATTGTTCTCCTATTTGTTTAATGAGCAGTCTCTAAAGAGGTGCCCGTGTTCATGACATTTGCGACATCTAAATGGGACATGTTCACATTCCATCGCCTGCACCCATTCTTCATCATATACTTATAGAATGATTTCATCCAGAAGTGCTCCAAATAAGTCCATTTCTATGCATATTTGGGTAAAGGAGGTATATTTTCCTTGTAGAGTCGCATTTGGTATTTTTTAAAAATGACCTAATTTATTGCCTATGGATTTTAAGGATTCTGGTAGCCAATAATCTAAAGGTAGGGAGTAGAGTCTTATCCATATTGGTACTGATGTGAATGTCTCTCGTTCCGAGACAAAATTCATCACCCATGGTCACATGTAGAGGCCTGCAGCAGCATAAAAATATGGTCCTCCTTCAAACACTCTGTCTTTTTTCTCTAAGTTTGTGAAAACCACTGTGAAGAAACCCTTGGACCCAAGATGAAGGTTTATTTTCCTCTTTGGTTTCCAGTGGTTTTTTATCCAAGCATGCAAAGCCTTCTCCGTTGGCCATATCCCCATAAATTTGCATATTACAGCATATGTCACCATGTGATCCTTGTGCACCTGTAGCGCTAGATCACTTAAAACAACCTGGGGTGTAATGGTTGACCTCGGTTTACAGAGTACTGCCCTAATCTTGTACTCAGCTCTCTGACTACCTCCTCCTATTCTCTTGTCTCTTCTAACCTCCTCATGATTCTCTTCCTCTTCATTTGATCTGATATTTTTCAGTTTTTCTATGTTAATACTCCTAGTTTCTCCCTCCATTGGTTTCTTGAAGTTGTTTGAACCAGCTTCCTTGCTTCTATTTGCAACTGCATGACTATAGGAGGGAGTGGAACCCCTCCCTCCTCGCCCCTCCATAGTCATTAGCACTGATACCCTGTTACATACCCTTGTTCAGCTCGCTCCCTCGCTCCCAATTATTGTTTTACTATCATCATTTGATATCTTTCATTAATATTTTCAATTATAAAAAATAATAAATAAAATTCATATACTATGAATTTGTATAGAATCTAAAATGAAAATTAAAAAATTTCCCAAAAATGAAATTCTAATGGTGTTCAGTCAATTTAAGTCTGTCACTTTTATTTCACATTCACTTTTAGTTTTAGTCAAGCCGGGTTTCAAAAGTACCCGTAGAGATCCTACATTGTCGATTTTCAATTTTATGTTTAATGTAAAATCTTAAAAATAAAATTAATTTTTATCTTTTTTTTTCTAATAACAAAAAGTTATCAGTATTTATAGGTTTATGGTTTTTGTTGATATAATTTAATGATTTTTCAATTTTTTAAATATGGTTTTAAATTTAGATATGCAATTTTATACGTTTGAATTTTATTTTATTTTTTTAATTATTTTTTAAGTTTTTGTGTTTTAAATTATTAATATGTTTTTAAAAGGAAATAAATTAGAGCAGTTATATAAATTAAATGGTTCTATAAACATCTCATGATAAGTATCCAAACATTTTAGGATACATTATATATTAACCAAACATCAAAAAAGAAAAAATTAACTAAATTATAATTTACTTGTAAATAATTATCATTATTAATATAATAAAATAATAATATATGAGTCAAATATATATACATTTAAACCAACAAGTATCAAAAAATTTTACCATGGTTATTCGTAAGTTATAAATAGTCATAGAATGTGGACCAATTCATGACTAGAGTCATGGGAATAGTCAATCAAATCAAACTCATTGGTGAAACTATTATAGATCAAAAGATTATTGAAAAAGTCCTTCGAAGACTGCCGAATAAAACTTGTGTGCATAGGCAATGAAATATTAGAGTGCTTTGCACTCATCATTTTTTGGGATATGTTCATTTACTCTCTTTTAATTAATTTAATTTAAAGTGATGTGTAAGGTGAAACATTAGGTATAGAATAATATTCTTTTAAATAAAATAAAAAATAAATATTTGATTGATATATAGAGTAGTTAAAGGTAAGGATTATCCATAACCAATCCTAATTCACAATTTATGGATCCCAATACTTATTGCTACATAATTTGCAGATGGCAATTATGTGATTATAAATTTATGTTAGGTTACTTTATATAGTTTTTATTATAAACTAAATTAGAAAAAAATAATTTATATACTAAATTATTATGATATAGAAAAAATGATGAATACGTAACACTTTAGTAAATATTATGGTCAAATTTCTTACTTCTTAGGTGATGTTTCATTTTAATTAACCAAATTATATTTTCAAAATGGAATTAAAATATTATTAAAATATTTTATATTGTTTCAATGGTCGTGATTTATTTTTTTAATTAATTCTTGAAACTCAAAAATAGTGTTTTACATTTTTAAAACTACAAGATTATGAAATATAACACAGAAAACTTTAAATAAAACTGAAATTTTGAGATTACTATGTTTCAATTGTGTAGTCCCAATTTATATTTTAAATAAAATTTATATTGATCATCAAATAAGAAATAAACTTATAACTTATATTCAATCTTAAAAACATATATTCAATGTTAAACAATTATACTAGAGTTGTGTATGGAAAATAAAGTTGTATTGATACCTTGCATTTATGGAAATGTAATAGAATTGAGTTAACCATTATTTTAATTTGAGAGTTCCAAGTGTACCAAACACAAATAATAGACACCTAGAGGCTAATGTGATAAAAAAACTTAGAAGTTCTATAATAAATATGCAGAGAAATAAAACTATGCTCTTGATAAACTATTAATAAAAATTTTATTTCATTATTGTTTCTACTTTAATTTAACTATATTCAAATTAAGCAGTAGTTGGCAGGGGGTTTATACATTTCAAAATTCAATAATTAAACTAAGCCTAAGGGAACGCTAGCTATGCGGCCTTATTTTCATGTTATTATTACCTTGCAATAACGTATTAAAAAAATATTGATTTTGACATTAATTTTAAATTTACCAAAAATTAGCCCACGGGGCTTTGAATTGACGATGAATGGGTGCACTGTTAAGGCACTCCTTGCAATAGGTCACTGGTTCAAATCCCCCACGGGTGCTTACCTACCAAAAAAAATTACCAAAAATTAAATGATCTTATCTAATGTTTACCTTTCAATATATATATATATATATATATTATATATTATATATATATATATTATTTCAATTTTGATTGGTTCACCTCTTATTTTACAATGATTACATTGTATCACAAAATTTGTAATTTGTTGTACCATAAAATCTTTTGTTGTACATACTAACATTAAATCAATAATTATAGCATTAATTTTTCCATATTGATTGCGCTGTTGGGTCAATCCATTTCACTCTGCATACTTTCAAACATGTCGGGAGGACTACTGGAACACAAATTTGCAAATTTTCACCACTATTTTGGAATGAGAAATGTGCCCATGCTCCACGGGACTCGAACTAGTAACCTCTGCACTGCACCATACCCTTACATTTAATGCTTCATGTTAGCCATTATGACACTTTCGCATAACGACCTATGACTCCCACCTTGTGCTTTCACTTGGTGAGTTTGCTACTATGTAGGATTAGAAATATGTCACTTCAACATGCTGCCAACTCTTATGTCGATGCCCAATATGAGTTTACACTAAGTGGTATGACAACCTTTCCCATAAAATATTTAATTTTTTTAAATATTAATTGAAGTGTTTTAGTGAGACTTAAATTTTGAATTTTATATTAGATTTTATTTCATAAATAATGAAATAAAGTTAAGTAATTTTATCATAACTTTGTTTAATAAAATTTATTTAAATTGATAAAAAATATTGTAAATATAAAAAATTATAAAACTTTTAATTCAATAAATTTTAATATAAAAGTGTTAAAAAAAATTAAATGAAGAGTAAAGTGTTAGAAAAAATTAAATGATTGATGCAATAATTTAAAATAAATATCAATATATTTATTTTAAAACAATTTTTTATTTTATATATATATATATAATATAAGATTTAATATTATAAATAAAGATCAATTTCAACCTTATTTCATAATTATTATTAAAAATATTCTATAGATATTTCATAAAAGTTGAATTCTCTATAATAATATAGCCAACTTTTTTTTGTGTTTTTTAAAATGATAAAGTAATATTTTTGAATATTTATTTTTAATCTTAAAAAAATATAAGACAATATTATAGATTTTGATTATGTATAGTTAATTATAGTCTTGATTTTCTTTTTAATCTCTTGCTTTCCATTTTTTTTCTTTTGGTTTTGGTTTTTACGCATGCACTTATAGAGGCTTCCATTTTGCCAAATCTTCATAGTCTTTTACTTTAATTTAACTAGATTTAAACTAAGCTGCATATACTCTATACCATCATAAAATTCTCTTCAATTTTACCTTCTTCATGTATTAAAGAAAAAATCTTTATAAAAACAAGTCATAAATCACACTTTAAAGAATGGTGTGAAAGACAAGACATAACATCACAAAATCACACATTAAAAAAGGGTTTTTGTACAAGACATAGTATATCTTATTTATTTCTTACTCTAATTTAAGGATACTTAAAATAAGCAAGAATATCTACAAAGTAGCACTTGCTCAATTACAATAATTAGTTCATACATTTCAAGATTCAATAATTGAACTAAGTGGCAGGCAAAGGCTAACTATACGAACTTGTTAAAATTAAATTTATATAATTTTAATAAAATATTAGTATTTTGGACATGTAGTTCTTCTATTTAATATATTAGATAACCCATAAACAATGTTTAACTACATTAGAATGAAAATAAAATAATTTTATTAGTGTATTTATTTAAATGAAGCAGGACTTCACAGATTTTTATGTTAAATACCCTTCCTTTTTGGAGCAAGAGTACCATAAAGTCTTCGTTGTGAGTAAGCCTTGATTGTGTCATTTATATTTATGTCTTCGTAGTGCAGCAGGTAGTAAGTAAGCCTTGATTGTGTCTATATTTATTGTACCATTTCTAATTTTCGTTTCAATTCTCCTTTATATATTATATTATCCCATCAAAATCGTGTAAGGACTAATATAAGCGACCGATGACGCTGAATTTTTGTAGATATTTTAACAGCAATGAAGTTTCAGATCAGATTGCTGATCATCTCACATGGAGTAAGGAGTGGTGTAGCTGAACGATGATGACTTGCAGAACTTTTGTACAGATTCACGGTTTTAGATTATGGGTCAAATTGCATACAGTACATGAGCCTGGGATTTATGGTAAAGTACAAAGATAGATATTTGTTGCTGGGAATTTGATGTATAATTTAATTTTAAATTAAATTATTACTTTTTACTATAAATATCAATATTTTGTATAAAAAATATTTTAACTTTTAAAATAAAAAATCATATATATTTTTTATTATAAATAATACTTATTATATAATTTTATAAGTTCACGTGGTTCACAATGGTAACCTATCTGATCTCTTCTGCTATATCTGCAAAGGTAATATTGGTGGTAACCTATCTGATCTCTTCTGCTATATCTGCAAAGGTAATATTGGAATAAGTATGTTATTTACCCACTTTCACATTTGTTTTATGATGGAGAGGTCATCTAAATGTTGTGAACTTCCATCTCTTCAATTTTCATTAATATTTTAAGAAATAATAAAATTTTTTCAGGTAAATAATTAGTTAATAGTTTGTTTATATTAAATTTGTGTTTTTATTAAATATTTTTAATAAACATATGTGTGGCCTCTTTTCTACCAAGTATGGTAATGATTATGCATTTGTGGTTGTGGACAGATTGATGCAGGAGCATCAAGGCCATTTTTCATCTGTAAATATGTGATAAAAGGGGGTGTGACAATTTTTAATATTTTATAAATTAAATTGTTATTTTTAATAAAATAGGAGATAATTATGAAAAGTGAGGATTATGTAAATATTCTTTTTCTAAATAAAAGGATATGAGAGAAATAGTTTAGGAGCAAAAATTGGGATAAGATTTCTATGTATGGGATTAGTTGAGAAAATAAGGGGATGAGAGATTTTTCTAAGTATTAATTTAGAAATTAGTTTCATTAATTATGGGTAAAAGAGGATCCTTAGGGATTCAAGAGTGATTTTAAGATTTTTGTTGAGAAGTTGAAGGGATTGAACTTAGAATAGAACATTTTAAATTATTATAAATTATCAAGCCTCAAAGGCATGGAAGAGGAGAGGGTGAGTGAGTGTGTGTAGAGAGTGAGAGGTTTTCTGCTTGGATGCCTTCGACAGTTGTAAGGGCCAATGAAATTATAAATCAGGCCACGGAAAATGCTACTGTAAGTAAGTTCATTTTTATGAAAGTGTTGGGTTTGAGTTTAAACCTTAACTTGGTCAATTGTGTATGGATAAAATTCTGTGTGAAGAGTTGAATGATGAACTTATGAGTATTCAATTTGCTGGAATAATTAAACAGTTTTTATGAATTCATATTTCAATGTCATTCTGTAGAGGAGAGGGAATCGATTTTATTATCGATTATTGATTAAAATCTGAATACTATTCTGAATCGAATTATGCATTCGATTAGGGAAAATGGCCAAGTTGTGGTCATAATGGAGGCGTGGATGGATGTACTTCTAATGTATCTCCAATTTATTCGTTTAATACCAGAAATGAAACTGGGTTGACCTCAAGTTCTGTAGAAATAGATAAATCCAACTCAAGAGAAAAGATTGGTAGCTCTGATTAGTGGTCCGAAATTATCCTTGGCGACTGCAAAATGCAATGATGTCTATAACAAAAATTGGGCACAAATGTTTTCTCCAACTAGCCGGAAGATAACAAGAGAACAAAGAGTCCAGAAGAAGAGGTTGATGCATATGAACCAGAGTTCCGTGAAGAAGGAGCAACATACGAACCGCAATTCTGTGAAAGCGATTAGTGGAGACATAGCAGTTCGTTATTTTGAGTTCATTGGAAAAAATTCCTCTTTTCAAAGGGGGTGTAAATTATAATAGTTCGTCCCTGGATCGTTGATGCAAATATATCAATTTCCAACATTGAAAATCTGAGCTGCTTTTCTTACACATCAGACCTGATGTCTCCAGTGCTGTTTATAGCCGACAACAACAATATATTAATGAATCTGCTTCGAGTGCTGCTTCTGCGAGACTCAAGGAAGAAACTGAGTCAACAATATATGATGGGCGCATAAATGCGATACTGGAGCAAGAGGAGGCCTTAATAACTACCCACAGGAAGGAAATTGAAGATACGATGGAAATAGTACGCGATGAAATGAAAGCGTCCATATACGAATGCCATTTAATTAAAATGTGGAATAAATGGTGAATGATTCGAACATATGTTGAAAAGCTTCCGCATGTAAACGATAGTGTGCGGAATTTGCCGGACATTAATTTTTTTTATTTGGGGCAATTACTGAGATGCATGTTTATATGCAGGGAGAAAAAGATTCTGGGTTGCAGGGGTAGACCTTGCATCAGGTGGTATCAGAGCGGGAATGCTTTGTTGAAGTTTGTGTTTTTTTTTTATGAGTACAGCTGAGAATTGAAGTGTGTTTCTTTGAATGTGTGATGAATGATTTTTAAATTTAATATGCAAGCTACACAAATGCAGTGAAGAAGATTGCAGAAGTAGAAGACAAGATCATGCAGGATCTTAAAGGTGAGATGTTTTTTTTTATATGAAATTTATGATTTAAGTTTATGGTTGCAGAGAAGATGATGGCAATGAACTTGGCATTCAGCTAAAGGCTGAATAAGAAGGACAATTGCAGTGTCCTGAAGAAGAAAGGTGAGTTGAAGAGATAGCCTAGAGAGAGCATAGGAGTGCTCAAGAGGTTCCAGAGGCAGTGAACCAAGTACTTACCAAAAGACTGAGTGAGGAGAGCTTGGTGAGGTAAGTGGCAGCAATAGAGATTGTTGTTGCAGAGGCTAGTACAACTCATGGTGAGTGAGAAACTCATGGAGAAGATGATCATGGAGGATCAGAGAAGTGCCACATAGATGAGATGACTGCAGAAGTTCGAGAAAGAGAGATCGCAGTAATAAAGTTACAATTGCAGGTACTAGAAGAATGGCTGCAAGAGCAGGAATATTAGAATAGAGGATGGATCTTTCCACTGAAGGGAAAGAGAGTGATTTGGCGACAATTGCAGAGGAGGTTGAGGCAAATTGTGATTGCCTTGTTGAAAAAGGGACTTAGAGTTCTTGAGCCAGAGATGGAATTTGAAGATTCCACACGCAAATATGTTCAAAGGAAAATGTTGGAGGAAGCAGTCAAGACTAAAAAGTCTTGTGGTTTTAAAACTGATGAGTTGTGTGTGTTTGTAGGTACAGTACAAGGAGATGAGCAAGCTTTAGAGTTTGTTCAGGAGAGAGAAGAGTTGAATCTGAAGGCTGTTCAGATCAATGCTAAGATAGCGAGATCTCAAAAGGAAATGAAGACAGAGGAAGCAAAAAATGATAAGTACTTTGAAAAAGAAAGCATTGATGCTTTTGCTGTTACAGTACAAGAGAAAATTCTTGTGGATGTTGAAGAAGAGAATCAGTGTGAAGCGCAGATAAGGGAAGTAACAGCTAATAATGTTGAACATTTTGTGCAAACTGAAAGTTTATGTATGAATGCAGGTGATGATGATATGCTTCGGCAATGCTACAGAGAAATTGCATTGTTAGAATATTTGTTGATGAATTCAGAGTATGATAGAAAGATTGCAGTAGATGAAAGAGTTCAATACAGTGAACGAGAGCAGAAAGACATCTTGGAGATAGATGGTAAGAAGGCGAGACTAGCTGAGAGTCTCATGGTGAATACAAATCAGCATACTGATGTGCGGAGTTGGAAAGGAACTTAGAGCAACATACTGAAGTGTTGCCAGGGAAAGCTGAGGAGAAAGCAGGTGAAGATTTGCTGAGTCCTGAAGAAGGCTTGGAACTGCAGAGAGAAAACTTGGTAACTGATTATGATTTTGATGCTAACAATTTGATTGTGTTTACAGGTGATGTAGCAGACAATCGATCATTTGAGATTGTCTTGGAAGAAGAAGAACTGTTGTCGATAGAAGATGAGACAATCATGTCTCCTATGCAGAAGCTTGTTACCGTGGGTGACAAGAAAGAGTTGGCTTGTTTGTATAGCCAAGAGAAGACTGGTGGGCAAAACTTTGGAGCTGCTACAGTAGTACAAGATGAAGCTACAGTATTTGCAAAACTTGATTGGATTGCCAGAATCAATGAAGATGATAATGGACAATTACTGAAGATGGTTGAGAGAGAAGATGGAGATTCTGCTGGAGTTAATTTGAAGCATGTTGATGAAATTGTAGATGATGAGCAAAGGAATGTTGCAGAGAGACAGGAAGTTTGGGAGGCCGCAACATCCATAGTGACAGCTAGAGCAACATGTGGGGCGACATTTATGGTGGCAGCTGAAACAACACTGATAGCAGCAATATCAATGGGGGCACTGAAGCCTTACGTTTTTTATTCTAACAATTGTTTTGTGAGTACACGTCTTATTGAAGGTGCTGGAGAAAATACGTTAGACAAAGAAATTGAATTGATGAGGCAGATGATGATGAAAGTATCTTGGAAGAGGCCAGTAGCGATAAAACAAAAGGAAAGCAACAAAAGGAAGACAACAGAAGATTGTGAAAGCCTAGTCAGTGGAGCGATGCAGCATAAATTGTGGAAACCTAGAGAAGAACATCAGAAAGAAGCAGTGGCAAGTGGAAAGTTACAGCACAAGATATGGGATCCAGGCATACACAGATCCGAACACATGATTAGGAGATCATGATTAATTTTAAGGTTGGGTGTCTGATGCAGGAGCATCAAGGCCATTTTTCATTTGTAAATATGTGATAAAAGGGGGGTGTGACAATTTTTAATATTTTATAAATTAAATTGTTATTTTTAATAAAATAGGAGATAATTATGAAAAGTGAGGATTATGTAAATATTCTTTTTCTAAATAAAAGGATATGAGAGAAATAGTTTAGGAGCAAAAATTGGGATAGGATTTCTATGTATGGGATTAGTTGAGAAAATAAGGGGATGAGAGATTTTTCTAAGTATTAATTTAGAAATTAGTTTCATTAATTATGGGTAAAAGAGGATCCTTAGGGATTCAAGAGTCATTTTAGGATTTTTGTTGAGAAGTTGAAGGGATTGAACTTAGAATAGAACATTCTAAATTATTATAAATGATCAAGCCTCAGAGGCATGGAAGAGGAGAGGGTGAGTGAGTGTGTGTAGAGAGTGAGAGGTTTTATGCTTCGATGCCTTCGGCAGTTGTAAGGGCCAATGAAATTGTAAATTAGGCCACGGAAAATGCTACTATAAGAAAGTTCATTTTTATGAAAGTGTTGGGTTTGAGTTTAAACCTTAACTTGGTCAATTGTGTATGGATAAAATTATGTGTGAAGAGTTGAATGATGAACTTATGAGTATTCAATTTGCTGGAATAATTAAACAGTTTTTATGAATTCATATTTCAATGTCATTCTGTAGAGGAGAGGGAATCGATTTTATTATCGACTATTGATTAAAATCTGAATACTATTCTGAATCGAATTAGGCATTCGATTAGGGGAAATGGCCAACATGTGGTCATAATGGAGGCATGGATGGACGTCCTTCTAATGTATCTCCAATTTATTCGTTTAATACCAGAAATGAAACTGGGTTGACCTCAAGTTCTGTAGAAATAGATAAATCCAACTCAAGGGAAAAGATTGGTAGCTCTAATTAGTGGTGAGAAATTATCCTTGGCGACTGCAAAATCCAATGATGTCTATAACGAAAATTGGGCACAAATGTTTTCTCCAACTGGCCAGAAGATAACAAGAGAACAAAGAGTCCAAAAGAAGAGGTTGATGCATATGAACTAGAGTTCTGTGAAGAAGGAGCAACATACGAACCACAATTCTGTGAAAGCGATTAGTGGAGACATAGCAGTTCGTTATTTTGAGTTCATTGGAAAAAATTCCTCTTTTCAAAGGGGGTGTAAATTATAATAGTTCGTCCCCGTATCATTGATGCAAATATATCAATTTTCAACGTTGAAAATCTGAGCTGATTTTGTTACACATCAGACCTGATGTCTCCAGTGCGATTTATAGCCGACAATAGCAATATATTAATGAATCTGCTTCGAGTGCTGCTTCTGTGAGATGCAAGGAAGAAACTGTGTCAACAGTATATGATGGGCACATAAATGCGATACTGGAGCAAGAGGAGGCCTTAATAACTGCCCAGAGGAAGGAAATTGAAGATACGACAGAAATAGTACACAATGAAATGAAAGCATCCATATACGAATGGAATTTAATTAAAATGTGGAATAAATGGTGAATGATTCGAACATATGTTGAAAAGCTTCCACATGTAAACGGTAGTGTGTGGAATTTACTGGACATTGATTTTTTTTTATTTGGGGCAATTGCTGAGATGCATGTTTATATGCAGGGAGAAAAATATTCTGGGTTGTAGGGGTAGACCTTGCATCACAAATTTTCTAAGATGGCTATATTGATGACCTGCAAGAAGAGTATCACTGCAGAGGACACTACCAAACTCTTTTTTGAATGAGTATGGGTACATTTTTGGATCCTACAGACCATTATATCAGATCGGGATAGCAAGTTCCTGAACATATTTTGGTCATGCCTCTAGACACTATTGGACACCAAGCTCACTTTGTTGACTGCCTTCCATCCCTACAATGATGGCCAGATGGAGGTCATAAATAGGATGATAGTGCACGTACTATGCATGTACAACTCCAAGCATCCTCAAACCTGGGATGAGAGTCTTCAATATGTTCAACACAGTTATAATAGAGCTCTCCATAGCTCGACTGGTCGTAGTCCCTTTCAAGTAGGTTTATGATTTCAACTGTTGTGTGTGATTGATGTTTCCATGCCTCACGCAACTACACAGATAGAATCCACACATGTATTGTCTGAGGCTGATAAAGTGACCACATTTATTGAACGTGTCCAGCACATCTGCCAATAGGTTCATGATATCTTTGAGAAGTCAAATTCCAAGTACAAGCAGTGACATGATCAACATTGTGTGCCACACAAGTTTGAGGTTGGTGATAAAGTTTGGTTTCATTTGTAGAAATAACGCCTTACCGGAGCCCATCGAAAGCTCAAATCAATCTGATATGGTCCTTACCTCATTACCAAGGTTTTGGGAGATAATTCTTTTGAGCTCAGCATTCTCCCATTCTTTGGACTGCACCTTGTTCAATGTGGACCGCCTTCGGCCATACTTCCCACCATTACTAGACACCTCATACATTGCAAAACAACTCACAAAAAAAGAGTTAAACCCATACTCCATGGAACAGACCACAACTGATCAGATTATGGACACACAGGTCAAGAACACTCTCTAGTAGAAGATCCAACTATATTGGGTTGTCAAAGCTGGACAACTCGTGCACCAAGACAACTCCTGCACTAGGGACGAGGTTCAACAAAAAATTCCTCACCTCATGGAGGCTCTGCACGTAATGGGGACCATTGCTTCCTAAGGGGGAAGGAATGATCTAGGTAGATATTGGTGGCCACCCACCTATTCCACCTACAACTCCAGTTGGTTTCATTTGTTTCCTTGTTTATTTCAGCATTTATCATTTTTCGTATTTTTTCGGGTCCCGAACTTTTGAAGCAGTTTTGACCCCATAAACGATGTTGTTTTGAGGTCCGCTGCAAGCCCATAGCCGTAGGCATGGGCTTGTGACAAAACCTATATTACTCAAAGAGAAATTTCCAACAAGGTATCGTACGTGCCAAATAGAGATAATATGACCAATTTATGACCCTGGGAAGTTGGTTGCCCAACTAACCTCAACGGGGCCCACAAACGCTTGGGGTTACATCTCTTGGAGTTAGGGTTTTGGTTGTTTAGGGCTTTCTCATGTTTTTCAATAATAAATAGGCCCTTAAGCCTCATTGTAACACAGTTCAGAGGCATGTAGCCACCACACCCCTTCTTAGAGATAAGCTACCATCGCCCAAGCTAGTCTTATTTCCATTCTGTTTGTAAGCATATTTCAATATTTGATATTAATGAAATGAAGTGTTATTTATGATGCATCTATGTGTTTATGGTTATATCTGTAATTTGTTGCATTCTTGTTTAAATTCAGATCAACTCCATTAAGATTTTGTTATGCAGATTGAAAGAAATTCCACTGCTCAAATTAGAAAATTGATCATGTCATCAGACCCTTGGTGAAATTCGAGTTCGTTTGAGTATAAACTTGGGATGAATCTGACATTGTGAAAATTTTCCCTCCAAGGAATCTCCAAGATTCTTCACTAATTTTGCATAAAGAATATTCCCTTTGTGATTCCCTCGAAATTCATGCCCCTGCTAGGTGCAGTTCCACTCCTAGTTCTGCAGTTGAGTTCTTTGTTCGGTGCACAAATGAATTTGGGGTTTTTAAATAAAAATTGTGGGTGGAATTTTTAATGTAAGGCCTGTTTGGTTGTTGGCTAAACTAGGCAACCCTTGAGCGGGAGATCGGGGTTCAAATCCCCATTTTGTTTGGCACTAGTCTTATTTTGGTGAACTGTTATATGTATAGTTTTTGTTGGAAATAGGGTCAGTGGCTGTCCTATTGGGTCAGGCGGGTTCAGTCCCCGGCGACCCCTTTTTTAACATACAATTGTATGTAATGGTCAGCCATATTGGCCGTATATAATATATATATATATATATATATATAAATATATATATATAATAATATAATATATATATATATATATATATATATAATAATATATATATTATATATATATATATAATATAATGGGTCCGATTAGATGGGTTTGAATGCCAACTAACCGACCAATATAATTTTTATTTTAAATTTTAATTAAATGATAAATTTAAAAACCTGTCGACCGAATTTGGGGGTCACCAATTTTTTTAAGTAGGCAACAGTTTCACGAGTTCCAGCGAACAAAAACCATCATTGCAAAGTGCCAAATTGTCACCTCATTAATTTCCACCAAATTTTAGCCGAGCTCCAAATTTAGTTTTCGCTCTCTTAACTTTAGTTAGTGGTTCTACCATATTTAGTCGAGCTCCAAATTTAGTTGTTGCTCTCTTAACTTTAGTCAATGGGCTTAGTTGACCAAACTTTGATTGGCCATAACTTTCACATACAATGTCGGATTGAGGTTTCTTTTGTGTCATTGGAAAGCTTGTGACGATCTCTTCAATGTAAACATGTTTTCATGGAAATCCAAGGAATTTGATTTTTTAGACTTTACTAAGCGCTCTTTGATCACTGAGTGTTTTTGGAGCCACCTAGATCATTTCAAGGGATAAATAATCAAGATGACATGAATAAAATGTCTTGCAAATTCTTTATACATTAAAAGGGCTAGAATATAGATTATGAAGATTGAACATAGCTACAAAAATCAATAGCTAATAGTGTGACAAATGAAAGAGGAAAAGGACTTCTTGGAGATTGTAAAGAAAAGATTAAGGTAAATGGTTTTATGAAGTAAACTGAAGAAGAAATAAAGGGTAATAGTCTATCTAAGAGAGTGTATATATATACAAAGATATTATTGAAATAATGGGTGATGTTGCTAAAGTTTTGCAAAGATGAGTGGTACGACAACAAAAGATTCAAGGGAGAGATGTTGTAGTAGTGAGTGATCAACAATGGTCTTATGGAAGACAGTGGTTGTTTGGTAATTTAATTGATGTTAAATTACTTACATAAATTGTTAACCAAGGCTAGTATATTGATGAAGTGTACGTGTATTGCATGTGCTAGAATTTATTATTATTCAAGAAATTCCTAAATTAAATTGAGATGTCACGATGCACATGTTAACTATGAAAATAAATGTTATTCTAAAAATCAAAATGATCACACTTGCTTAAAAGAATTAATTGCAAACTAAAATCACCATAAAATTATCACACTTGCTCAAAATAAAGATCACACTACACAAATGAATATCGCTCTTGTTCAAAATAAAATCACACTTGACAATGAAACTAAATTCAAATTGCTAAAAAAAATATTAACTCTAAATTAAAATCCTATTCACACAACTATACTACAAATCTATATCAATCTCGCTTCACTCTACACCAAAATGATTAAGTAATCTTAATAGAACAATCCAAGCATTCATTCGAAAATCAAAACTAAGCATTTAAACAAAATAATGAACTGCTACAGTGAAACTAAGAATTGAAATGCTATCTACAGTTAATGAAAACCTTACAACTAAAATAAAAACTAAACGTTTAAACAAACTAATGAAATGCCACAGCAAAACAGAGAATTGAAATGCTATCTACAGTTAATGAAAACCTTATAACTAAAATCAAAACTAAGCATTTAAACAAACTAATAAAATTCTATAGCAAAACAGAGAATTGAAATGCTATCTATAGTTAATGAAAAGCTTACAACTTGAGGTGGCCCTTTTGCGAGATGTAGGCAATAAAAAAGCTCCTCTACAAGACTAAATACACATCGATACTAGGCACAACAAAGGAATGAAACAAAAACAAAGTCTTGTATTTGAAACAACGGAGTTTTTAAAACAATAATCTCCCCCTCATCAAATAGGTTACAGTGGTTTTATAGATCTCTGAAGCAACTAGAAGTTCATAATTTCATTGCATTATTCTGCCACGATATCTCAACAAATCATTTTGAGAATAAAATCAAATATGTTTGAAGGATTTTAGGATAAAAGATGAGCCCAAATATGTTCATAATGATCTTATTTCCACGAGTTTTCTAAAGAAAAACTTGTTCTGGCTTATTTCTTGACTGTGCAAAAAATGACAATTTGAAAAACTATATATCCACGTAATCTCCAAAATAAGGCCCAAAAGATCTTCAAAAATCTCTCAAATGCTAACAAATTTGAGGAAACAGCTCATAGGGAACTTAATTGGGCCCGTGCTGAACAAAACCAATGTTTTTGTTTTCTGAAATTCGCTTTGATTTACTTAAAAAACGCGTTTGACATTGACTGGTCAAAACTGCTACCTTTTTCCCTTGGATTTGATGCTATAGGTCTACATGTACAATATCAGTGGTATTTTACTAATAGAAATCCATATTGGAACCTTTAGAAACAATTTCCATGTGTCAGGTTTCCTTCTAGAGTTGTGCTACTACCTCAACCATGGAGGTAGTTATGGAAAATTGGCAAAACTGCAGAAACTTGAACTTGCTAAACTATCATTATATAAAACCATGCAAAATTATTCTTAATCTACTACAAATAAAGGAAAACAATGTTAATTAACCACTTAGATGTATAGATACATATCATGAAGAATTATAGTGAAAATGGTGGTAAGTGAGTGAAATGGTGCAATGGATGGTTGGAAGTAATGGCTTAATGGATGACAAAGACAAGTGAGAATGATGACAAATCAGTGACCCAACATCTCCCCCACGCTGATATCTTTGCATGTCCTCATGCAAATTGAGTCCTAAAAATGAACTCATATACCTCTTTTCTTTATCCACACAAGGTTGTCATATTTCATTCTTAGATAGTGCTGCTTTAAAAGATGTTGGTTAATCTTATCAATGAATTTCTTCTTATATCACATGTCCTTTCTCCTTGCTAACATCATGATAGAATGAAACCTTGATAATTTCTTGATTGCTCTCATAAAATAAAGATTTTTTTTAACACTTTACTGAAGTCCACAACAAGCCTCATCTCCATGGAATAAAGCTAATTTCCAGCACCCCCTTCTTTGATGCCTAAATCTGAAAGTTGAATGTTTCAATGGAAAAGGAAAAATCAAAGAAAATAAAATATGAATGCACACCATGTAAAATACAACTCCCAACAAGTAGCTTCTCCCAAAATATACTATTTTTTTATTTTCCTTCTATTGTATTCATATTAGAATCCACGTCACCCAATTGTGTTGCAATTAGACCATAAAGTGTCCAAGAAATGGAGTTAAACTAATAAAACCATCTCCATTATACAAGTTTTTTCAACCAAGGGACAATAAACCCATAGAAGAGATTCCAAGAGGAATAAAAGGTTGATGAAATGATTGAATCAATGTGGTAACTTGGAGTAATAACAACTGACATCATCCCAAAGTAGGTGAATTAAAGGAAAGTGAAAGATATGAAGAAGAAGAACCATAAAAATTTGGCAGATATCCACTTAAGAGAAATCATGAAGCGAACTCAAACTGATTTGCATTAATAAAAAGGAGTAACAACTTACCATATCCAATGATTAACTCAATTCTTTGTAATATGAATCATGTTCATTGTCATATTTTTGGATGTGTGCCTCAAAGCCTTCTTTATCCATGTTGAAATAGGATATTAGTATCCTTTGCCTAATCCTTATTATTGTCCTCTACTTAAGCCTTGATATGTGCTTATTATGTAAAGAAAAGAAAGTATTTGTGTTGCTTCTAGTAACTCTTGTTACATTTGCTTTATGATGTCAAAAGAACCTGCTCTCAAATTTCTTTGACTTTTTAATCAAATCTTGTTTTTTTCTATTCCATATATTCTTGCAAGACAACATCTTTGTGATCTCATAACCATAAAAGAGAAAAATGTGCAGCAATTTATACAAAGGTGCAAACAACATTGTCTTTGATCTTTGGGGATGAACTCATATTCATTTCTCTCTCTCTCTTTCTCTCTAGGATACTCCATTTTATAGGCATATTTTTTGTACAGACTCAGAGTACTTTGAACATCTCTTTTTCTATTAAAAACTTTATGAGCTGCAGTTTCAACACATACCTTAGCTAAATCCATCTCTTTGCCAGTGGAGGAGTCAAAACATAGAAGATTTCATTGACCTCTATTTTTTCAACAAATGATCTAAGAAAGGAGTGCATACATATATTTTCTCTTTTAAATAAATAGACAATGGATCAAAAAATCACAAAATAAGACGTTGAGGCTTATCATTTATGCACAATAAAAGTGATGACCACTAACTAATGCTTTTATTCCTTCGCAAGCATGTCTTCAATCAACCTTTGCTCCAAACCCTTCAAATTTTTCTTTCACCCAACTCTTAAACAAATCATAAGCTATTATACTAACTTTTCACTACTAATATCATTTCTCAAACTCAAGGACTGTAGACATTCATGGCGACTTCTAATATGGATCATTGCCATGCCAAGCTTTCATACTCATAATATTTGTATGATGACTTTTGAATATATTTCACACTTTTTCTTGATGAAAAAACTTGTGGATAGAGCATGAATTTTGTATGATAGATTGATCAACGATGGAAAAGATTGTTGAGGGTTAAGTCAATGATGAAAATCATGGATGAGGGCTAGGTCACTGATGGAGAAGATAGTTTGTAAGAATGGCAATTGAAGTGGTCATTCATCATATTTTCCTAAATCTTTAATAAACTAAAAATCCTTATGCAAGCTTTTTACCTCACATTTTACCTTTTGAAGAACTTGAAATGTTGAAGTAGGGGATGTAGATGTTGGAATAAAACCATTCTACTCGCAAATAGAGTCTTGAATATTGGGCTTTTGAAAATTCTTAAAATGACTTTTCATGCCATCCAATGTTGCACAAAAAACATATGTCATGAACTCATTTTAAGGCCAATTTGAGTGCTCCAAAAGGGAAATGGTGTATTTTTACCGCCTCATGCCTTAAGAATCCCATTTTTATGAAGAAAATACATTGTTGTGCAAAAATACAAAAATCTGGCCTAATCTGTCCACAATGATGAAAAATAAAAATCTGCCTTGAAAACCCATTGAAAAGTCCTCGAAAATTGCACTTTTTTGGAATTATGCCTGCGTATTACTCAATTTTCCATATTCTGAGGGAACCCAGAAGCTCAAACTGTTTTATTTCTGCTCCAATCTCTTGCAATATTTGTTCCAAAACTTCCTCTGGAACAAGCTTCTACAACAAAAACAAGTTGTTATAGCAATAGCTACAAAAACTACAACTTTCCATAGTTGTTGCAGAAAATGTCAATTTTTGCAGAAAGTTGTTTTCTCCAAGTTTGAATTGTTGATTCGGATTGTGTACTGCATGTTGAATTAGAAAGGTCAATGAAAAATGGTGCATATTGACTGAAGCAGGCCTAATTTTATTGATTTTCTTTGAAAAAGAAATGAATGACAAAGAGTTGTAATGGTGCCATCATGTTGATATTGAAAAACAAGATCAACATGCTGCTACAAGAAACCAATAAAATGTACTACTGCAAGTTCTTGTTGATTCCACAAAACCATTAGTCTTCATCGAAACCAAAATTCATGGTACAATTCTTACCATGCACATGAATGTGCCGAAGTCGAGCATGGGAAGAAATCATTGGATTACTGATCACTGATGAAAATCGTTACCCAATGTGAGACAGTCACCGATAACGTAAATGATTATCAAGGTACATGAGTGCATCTTGATAGGGACGAATGAATGTGTTGAAGTCGAGTCACCTGCAAGTTCTGAAAATCAATATACATTGTTGTATTCCCATTGTTTTCAACGAGGAGGCTTGCCATTGATGTATGCAAGTTCCAAGGCACTCCAAATAATCTTTGATCGTGATCCCAGATAAGGTGTTGAGGTCAATGGGATAAGATATAATGGAAGGTGGACCTTAAGGAATCCCACATCAACCAACTCAAGCATAGAACCAAAAATTATTTGAAGAACAATAATAAAAGATTGAAACCATTAGAAGATTGCATAACTTATTGCGAACTTTGCTCGCTAGTTACCTAGTTTTCAAGAAAAGCTCATTTCCAATTGCGCCAGCAAGCTAGTTTTCACAATAAGTTTTATTTTTCTCTTTAATTTTTCTTTTTTATTTTTATTTTTATTTTTATATGTCCTACTCTAGTTAAAAAATAAATATTGTTCAAGTATATGAATACTTCCAATGGAACCATGTGTGTAACAAGATGATATATAAACTCATATGAAAATTTGAAATATACTCTTTGATATGTAATACTATATGAGAAACTAATTGCCTTGATTGAGATGATGTCAAAAAATATTGAAGAATTGAGCATTGGGATACGATGACTATATTGAACCAAGATTCAATGTAACCTTATCTTCCTTGGCTTCTTGCTATCATGCCATGCAAGTCTTTAGATATGTGATTCCCATTCATAGAATCTGGTGATAGGAATCCAAGAAACTTTTCAATCTCAGGTTCCAACAATTGTTCTTCTTTAATAGGCATCCATGATTGTTGGACCTTATCTTAATCTTCTTCTTCTAGTTGTTGTTCTTTAATGGAAGCTAGTGAATCATCTTGAAATACCTCAAAATTGTAAATGGATTGAGGTGTTTTATTGTTGGGGATTCAAAATGGTTGTACATGTAGTGGATTTGGAAACGATCTTTGGGGTGTTTGTGTGGGTGGTAATGAGAAATTTTGAATTGAGATTGATTGATGGTGAAATTGATGTTGTGGTGGAGGTGAATGGTATGGATAACATTATATTGGTATTAAGGATAGTTAGGAAGAGGTTGAGGATATGGTGGATTTCCTTTGTAAGGTCATTGCCAACCTTGTTTCCAAGATGGATTTTGAGCTTGGGATTGAGATGACCAAGGTTGCCAAGGTTGGTTTGAGGTTGGGATTGAGATGTCCAAGGTTGCCGACGAAAGGGTGCTTTACAATTACTTTGAAATTGTTGTGCATAACCCTGAAATTTTAAAATAAGATCTTGCATCATACTAGGTTGATGAGGCCTCCATGGTATTCTTGGAGCTACATAACAAGATTGTTCCAGTGTTTTCTTTATTTCCTGGTAAACTACCCTTAACCCTAGTAATGATGAGAAATATTTAGTAGTATGTGCTCCTGCACATATTTCACAAATTTTAATGTTATCAAGTGGAAATTCATGCAAAGCATGTTTCTTTCTGCATTTAGGGAAAACTATAAATGAAGCAACATTCTCAAATTTTTTCTTGTTTTTCATTCTTAGCATATCAATTTTTTCATTTAAATTACCCAAAATGTCTATCAAATTGTTAAGTTTAGTTTGAATTACCAATACTAATGTCGACTTACTTACTCTTTCCATAACTGGATCCTGAGGGGATCTTCCATACTTTGCTTTTCCTCTTGATATGTTCTTGCACAATTCACAAATCTCTTGAAATGACAACTGAGAGACATCTCCTTTTCCCACTAGGTTAAGAAGATCAATCCATTCATCACTTATATAATTTAGTAGGAGATTTTTTAATGTGTCTCATCCTAAATTATGCAATCTAGATCTTTTTATATTATATGTAAATCTCTCCACAAAATCTTCTATGTTTTCATCCTCTTTTTGGTACATCTTAAAAAAAATCATTTATAAGGTCCTCTTTTCCCAAAAATACTCTTTTCATATCATCCCATGTCCTTACAGAAATTGTTCCTAAATTCATGAACCATCTAAGAGCTCTACCCTTCAATGTTGCAGGAAACAAATTCAATTTTTTAATGTGTAATGAGTAAGCATAAGATCTTCAAATTATTTCAAATTAAAAAAGAAAGGTTTTTGGGTCTTCTGATCTCATACCTTTGAAGTTAGGAACTATGGATAGAGGGATGTTATTCATATGAGCATTGAAATTAGTTTCTTGAATGGGAAATCCAAAAGGATCTTCCTCATTGTCATCATCTCCATCCATTTCTTCAACCTTTTTTTTTACCTCTTCTTAATCTTGCAAAAATAATAATTCATGATGTGAATGTGCGGCTCTTACTGTACCACGTGATTGTAGGTGATTGAAGTTTTTTTTAATGAAAAGAAAAGGACTCCTTTATATACTTTCCTGGAAACAATGCCCAAATAGTTGGTAATTTAATTGATGTTAAATTACTTACATAAATTGTAAACTAGGGTTAGTATACTGATGAAGTGTATGAGCACTGTATGTGCTAGAAGTTCTTATTATTCAAGCAATTCCTAAATTAAATTGAGATTCCGGGATGCACATGTTAACTATGAAAATAAATATGTTATTCTAAAAATCAAAATGATCACACTTTCTTAGAATAATTAATTGAAACCTAAAATCACCATAAAATTATCACACTTGATCAAAATAAATATCGCACTGCACAAATAAATATCACTCTTTCTCAAAAGAAAATCACACTTGATTCACTCTTGTTTGAAATAAATCACACTTGACAAAGAAACTAAATTCAAATTGCTAAAAAAATATTAACTCTAAATTAAAATCCTACTAACACAAGTATAATACAAATCTATATCAATCTCATTTCACTTTACAACAAAATTATTAAGAAATCTTAATAAAACAATCCTAAGCATTCATTCGAAAATCAAAACTAAACATTTAAACAATCTGATGAAATGCTACAACAAAACAGAGAATTGAAATGCTATCTACAATTAATGAAAACCTTACAACTAAAATAAAAACTAAGCATTTAAACAAACTAATGAAATGCTATAGAAAAACAAAGAATTGAAATGCTATCTATAGTTAATGAAAACATTACAACTCAAGGGGGTCGTCCTATGAGATGTAGGCAATAACACAGCTCCTCTACAAGACTAAATACACATCACTACCATGCACAACAAAGGAATGAAACAAAAGCAGACTCTTGTATTTGAAAGAATAGAGTTTTTCAAACAATAATCCCCCCATCATCAAATAGATCACATTGGTTTTATAGATCTCTAAAGCAACTAGAAATTCAGAATTTCATTGCATTAATTCTGTCATGAGATCTCAACCAATCAATTTGAGAATAAAATCAAATATGTTTGAAGGATTTTAGAATAAAGATGAGCCCAAATATGTTCATAATTATCTTCTTTCAAGTAATTTTCTAAATAACAACTCGTTATGTCTTATTTGTTGACTGTGCTTTAAATGATAATTTGAAAAACCATATATCCATGTAATCTACAAAATAAGGTTCCAAAGATCTTAGGAAATCTCTCTAATGATAACGAATTTGATAAAAATGCACATTGGGAACTTAATTGGGTCCGTGCTGAACAAAACCCATGTTTTCAGTTTCCGAAATTCGCTTTCATTTGCTCAGAAAATGCTTTTGACATTGACTGGTCAAAACCGCTGCATTTTTCCCTTGATTTGATGTTGGAGGTCCACACATGAGAGCTGGGTGGTATTTGACCAATATAAATCCATATTGGAACCTTTAGAAACAATTTCCATGTGCAAGATTTCTTAACAGAGTGGTGCTACTACCTCAGCCATGGAGGTGGCTACAGAAAATTGACAAAACTGCAGAAACTTGAACTTGCTAAACTGTCATTAGCTAAAACCATGCAAAATTATCCTTAATATGTTAAAAATAAAGGAAAACAATGTTAATTAACCACTTAGACATATAGAGGAACATCATGAAGAATTATGGTGAAAATGGTGGAAAGTAGTGAAATGGTGCAATGGATGGTTGGAAGTAATGGCTTAATAAATGACAAAGACAAGTGAGAATGATGACAAATCAGGGACCGAATAGTGGTATTGAAGAAGTGAAACTATAAGGAGATGATTTTATAATAGACATAATAACGAAATAGATGTAAATGGGAATATTCAATTTATACAATGTTTTATGTTTTGAATATGTTGTAGGTGAAGTCAACGTGCAACAAAAGAATAAATTGGGGAGTCGACCAAAGATACAATGTAACCTTAAGGATAGGTATACCCTTCTATGCTAAATAGTTCCATGAGTGACTCGTATTTCTAAGGTTAATCCTTTTAATATAATGGTCACTCCTCAAGTTATCAACCCACAATTTGAATAATCCATTAAGTTTGACAAAAAAATCACTTTAGGCCTCCTTTAAATATGGGCCTGATACATAATATTTGAACATCATGCATATCATTGGTACTTTGAATAACTCATCAATCCTATTCAAATGATCACCATCATATCCTTCTTGAAAATATGCTTAATGGATCATCAACCTCAATCAAAATAACATATCTCATAAGGCCTTTATAGACCTTTGAGATTCTCTAAAAGTCTCATTCAACATCTTCCATAAAGCCTCAATGAACTATCAGGCCTCTTCAAAAAATCGACTCAATGTATTTCAAAATACCTCAATTAGCCATCAAGTATCCTTGAAATATAAATTTTACATATTTTCAAAGGTTATGAGGAATTATGGAGCCTCCTCAAAATATCCTCTTGACACTTTTAAAGAGTCCCAATGAGCTATCAAGCATTTTCAAAAGATCAACTCAACATATTTTGAAAGGCCTTAATGAACTACCATACTTTTTAAAAAGATCCATTGTACATCTTTCAAAAAGGGTAATAAATTATCGGGCCTCTTTTAAATATCAAATTGACATATTTTCAAAGTCCCCAATGAGTTATCAAGCCTCTTTAAAATTATAGCTTTTAAAATGCTTCAAAAAACCATCAAGTCTCTTTGAAAGATCAAACTTGGAAGGATGGAAAACAAGTCTCATCAAGCCACTTAGAAAGATAATATTTAAGAGTGAAAATAGATTATTGGGCCATTTCAAAAGAACATATTTCCAATTTATGTGATAAAGTATTGTTCTCTTTTGAAAGATGGCCATTGACTACTTTTGAAATATTCACTTAGTAAAGCATTGGGCTCTTTATGTAGTTATTCCCAACTTTGAAAAACAACAAGACAAAAGGCCATAGGCTTCATTTGAAGGCAATACTTTGAATACCCACAAAAAGGGGCTTTTGGACCATTTAAAGAATACTTCAAATCAATGAAGGTCAATATGACCAATTCAAAGGAACCCTTCAAATTAATAACCAAGGGTTACAATTGTCATTTGAATTCAAAACTTTGAACTCAACATAAGGCCTAAACTTAGATACAAGACTCGCATGTTGTGAATGGAATTTGAGCATACATAATTTGAAAGATCATCCAAATGACTTTGCTTCATATCAACATTTGGCTTGCAGTGACTCTAATATACACTAGTAATTCAAGTTGGATCTAGCCCATGTCATTCAGCTTCAAATACATAGTATGATATTGAATGCATAACATACTTTGAATGCAACATACTCTAGAATGCATAACGTAAATTCTAGTAGAATAAACTCTAAAACATATTGCATTTACCAAAAAAAACATCATGCATCCATGGATTCCATTACCCAATTCACAAATAATAAAACCACAACCTAAAAACCTAGTTATAAACATGAAATTGATATAGATATGGAACAATTATCTTTTGAAATAGTTGATACAAGGAAATTGCTTGTTGTTGAAAATAATTCCACCCAATTGTAGGAAATTCCCTTTGTATGCAACCTCCAATTAGAAGGATTATGAGGCCAACAACATAAAGGCACCCAAGTCACTCTTCTAGCATATTTACTCTCAAGCTTGAGCAATTAGTTACTGTAAAACTCTTTAGACAATCTTCCAACTAGCCCAGCCATCACACTCCTTTCACTACCCAACACAACACTATGAATATACCCTTTCTATACTAAATAGTCCATCAAAAACACTAGAAGGTCTTTCCTTTGTCTACTCAATGGTCCCTCAACAAATCCTCCTCCATTTTCAGTTTTTGAGTTGAGAGGCTCATTCTACAACCCAATGAGAGGGAGATGTGTAATTTCGTCTGCGCTCAACATGGAGTTCACAAGTGTCCCTCTTAAAATAAAAATAAAATATTCTCTAAATAGAAAAACATTGTTGGCTACAATAAAATCAAAAACCAATATGTTATGCATCTTTAGTTAGTTGTCCATATGATGTAATATAATTTCACGTAAAGTAATTAGAAGTGAAAAAAATGTGAGCTTAAGATTTTTAAACCTTGTACTTTTCAAAAATATTTCAACTGGATTTAAATAAACTATTTGAAGATGTATGTTAACTAATTTATGTCCATATCAAATTTATATATATCTATATATAGAAAAAATGTCAAAAGGAAATATTTTAATCTTTTACATAATAAAACATTCAATGTGGGTTATCAACAAAATACTTTAACGTGAATTAATATTGGCTTATACTTAAAAATATATTAATAACAAAAAAATCATTTTGCTCATAAAATGATTAGATGTACATGTTATGTAAAATATACTAATGTAAACTATGTATATATTATATATTTTAAAAAAAAACTATGTATATATATCATTTAAAGTTATTGAAAAAAAAAGTAAGTTTTATGGTTAAAAAGTTTAAAATGGTTCAATCTTTTACAGTTTGGTCCTTTTTTGGGTATATTTTTTTGTCGAAATTCAACAAAGATTTTTTGGATTTACAAGTTTAAGCTATGTACTTTATTTAACATTCAAAAATATAATTTAAACAATGAAAAATTACACATTGTATTTTGCACTCTAAACGAAGTTTGTGTTGAAGAAATTTGATCCCTCTCGGCTCATGTTATATGTGTCCTTAAGATGGATCTATACTTGTCTTAGTGTGGTGTTATAACACCATTTAACACCCTTGGTATTTGTGATGCTTGGTTTATGGCCTAGGGCAACCCCTCCTTCTAGACTTGGTCCAAATATATTAAAAACAATGTTTTATTCCCTGTACGCTACTTTGCCCTGAGATAAAAGCATGTACATGCGGGTTAGTCAATACCCAACCCACATATATGTGTTAAAACACTTAAAAAAATCAATTTCCTTAATTATGGGCAGAGTTCATGGGTTTTACCTATTGATTACCTCCTATTTCCCGTGGTCCAACTATTTACCAACTATTTCCCAACTAAAAAAATAATTGGGAAAAGTATAAATAGACTTCTATGGGAAGGCATAAAGGAGGAGAAGAGATAGAGTTATTATACTCAGATTATCCCTGACTGAGTCTGATGAATCCCTGTGCCTCATGCACTTCCCCAAGCTTCAGGAAACCCTTGTTTCCTTGATTACAGATATTCTCCCTCTTGCTTGAGATATCATGGTGTTGGTTATGGAAGAAGATTGTTGAAGGCTGGGATAGGACAAATCTAGAGGACAGTTCCGCTTGGAGCTGGAAGAAGAAGACTCAGGTGAATTCTCTCCATGTTATTTATAGCTTACTGCAATAAAAGAAATGATGTCTTGTTTCCAAAATTAACTTTGTTTATGCATCAAATTATGTTGTAATTCATATATGAATGTTGTTTTGATGTATGATCAATCATTTGGTTATATGATATAAAGTCAAATTTCATGAATATGCTTTACTTCTATACTATTATGTATGTTCCAATTGAATGATTTTCAGGTTTGAGAACATTGGGAGTTTTAGAGGGTCTGAATACTGTGGGACCTACTCGAATGAAGGAAATTCAGGTACGGTCGCTCTTATGTAGTTTGTTTATGTAAGTAGTTTGCTTGAGTTGTATGAGTGTTTCTTGTTGTAGTTTACTTTTGCTTTGTTGGGGTTCTAACCCAAAGCCCTAGGGTACTTATTCCCGAAACAGAATTGGTGACTCTGCTGGTGATAACAATCTTGTTATTCCTATTTTAGGTTGTTCAATGTCAATCAGGGCTCAGTCTTTGGTTTTCTTGTTGTTACAGTCTTCTTTGGTCTACTAGAGTCTCAGAACTTAAGTCTGATATTTTTTATTTGGCTTTGTTTTTTACTTTCTTGTAAAGCTTTGTATACGCCTTTTACTTTGTTTACAATAGTGTACACACGCTTGTTTCTATGAAGTGAACCCATGTATATGCAAGTTTCCTATATCAGAAGCATGTGTACACGCCTATGTGCTTGAGCATGGTTGTGTATACCAATTTTTGCATTCATTTTTCAAATCTCTCTGCCTAGAAAGGTTTGTTGCCTAGTTTGTTTAGTCTCTGTGTGGTCAATTTCTGTCCGAAGAATTTCATTATTCTACAAGCCTACTGTTTCGAAATCTCTTCCTCATTGAAAATATTTTTCTTAGGTTTTCTTTTTGAGCAAGTTTGTAATTGGTGTTTTGGCACACAAGACTTCATTCATAAATTCTTGATTGTTATGGTTCTCCAGAACATGATATTGTTTTCAGTCTCGGTGTCAAGATCGGTTTTTGATCTACTTGCTTTGCTTTCCTTCGTTTGTGGCGTTATATCTTTTCTTTCTTTTTGAAAGTCTTTTGACGAATTTGAAACTATTTCTTTCCTGACTTCTTGGTCAGTTTGTCAAGCTCTTTGTTGCTGTTTGGGTCGTTTAGTACAAGTTGAAGCATTTCTGCTCAAGTTTTCATTCATTTTCGAGTTTGTAACTTGCAAAGAATCCTTGTGCTCTTTTTTTGATATTTGAGTTTTAGTAGCATTTTGAGTGATTTCAAAAAGTTGTTTTGGTTGTTTCTAGAAAAAGAAAAGATCTCAAAAAACATTGTTTTTGTTTTCTTTTTCCAAGTTTGATTTTGGTTTCTTTTGGTTTTTGAAAGTGAATTGTGATCTTTTATAAGTTTTCCTTCTTGTTTGGAGAGCATTTTGTGTTCAAAATTTGTATCCTCTTCAATACTTAAGTTGGCTCATTAATAGTTATAAACAATTGCTTTCGCTTTTCTAGAGTCATTTAGGATCTTGCATCTTCATTATACCTTGCATTAGGGTAGTTTCATTGTTAAAGCATTCGTAGTCTTTTTATTTTTTGGGTGTGTGAAGTGTGTTTGAAGAAAATAAAAAGAAAAAGTATGTTGCTTTATAGAAGTTTCGTAGAACCCACGTAAAGATCTCTTTTCATCGAAGAACAAATGATTGCATTCATGTAGTTAGCTTTTCATTGGTTTCTTTTGCATCATACAAACACCATTGGTTTCACTACCATCTATACCCTTGACTTAAAAGAACAACCATTAAAATCAAGCGCTTAATTAAAATAAACTTGAACTTTTGTATTGTCATCAGAATACACCAACAAGTTTAGGTTTATTAGGGTCTTGGATTAGACAAGAGGAGAGTTAACTCTCCAAGGCCGCTCTAAATTACAAAACTTAGAAGTTTGATTAATGAGAAAAATCCAATAACATTAGGGGGACTAGGAAAGCTCCGTGACTGGGAGTATAGCACGAGTGTTAGTGAAGATAAGGACGAGAGATACCCCCTCTCTTACTTGTCAGATCCTACCTCACGACTGTTCTGCCCAGCTTCAGATACGAGTTGGTAACCATAGTTTCCTATCCTAGGGACCACACAAGTGGCTGCGAAGGGGAATCCTATGGCACCTAATGTTGACATTGTATCACGTTCAGCAGTACTTCTAGAGGGCACCCTTGCGAAGCTTGGGGGCTTGCACCGGAAAAGGTTGTTGTCTGGTGGTCCACGTAACTACCTCTGATACCTTTGCTAGTAGGCCCGGGGCATAATTACCCCAGTCTATTTTCAAAAGGCCCTTGTTATTAACTTTCTCGTATTTTGGTGTCTGGTCCTAATCACCCAAAGCAGAAATACTTGAGACTTGTTTGATTTCTGATATCTTTAGGGACATTTTAGTGAGTGCTCTTTGCTCCTAGTCAGCGTAGCTTTATAATTTTTTGAGTCTTTAAGTATATTTTGAAAATAATTCAAAGTGGCTGACTGACCATCTCGACGGTCTAGGAGACTTCTTGGGCTATTACCTATGAGTCTGGAGCCTTCTACTAGAAGGCATAGGAGCGATTTTGCAAGTGGTTTTCAACTAGTGGCACTAGGTGCATCGAAGATTGATCCTCCACTTGGGGGCATTAGTTCACAAGATAAAACTGGCACTAGTACAGAGTTAGAAAGGAACACACCAGTGCTTTCTCGAGTACTCTTCCAGTCAGAAGATAATATCGACGTTGAAGAGATTTCAGAGTTGGTTGCAGCGCTGAATTCTCCTCTTCCTCCTGACCATCCAGACATTTTGTTATACATTGGAACTTCGACTCATAGGCCTTCGAGGCCAGGTTTACGTACATCTATTCCTTCGATGACCACTGCTAGAAGCATGGCATCTACAATGAGTGTTGCGTGCATGTAGACTCCCATATCTGTACAAGGGGGAGGAACTATTTCCATCCATTCTATTACTCCCAACACGACTATATTTGGGTCTACTTCCATTCTGTCAACGAGTGGAAGTTCTCAAGCTACTGCATCTAGTTTTGGATTTTTCCCTTTTGGAATTTCGTCTCAAGGGATTGCTTCAGTTCCTTCGAACATATCATCGACTCCTTCTACATCCATGATGAGTGGATCAGCTTCTTTTCATGGTTTCCCATTTGGGAGTGGTCATATACCACATTCCAATTCGATAGTAGGGTTAATTCATTTTCCTTTCACAAGTCAAGGTAGTAACCCCTTCTAGAGTTGGACAAACCCTGCAGTTAGTGGTATAGGAGCGAGGAATCAATTTTTCAGCCAATAAGGGAATGTGCCATATTATTTACTTAATTTCTTTCAGAGCTTTCCACCCTTTCCTAATGCATGGAATCCTTATAAAGGGTTGTCAACTCCTTTCAATACTTCATTAGGGGGTAACTTCACCAGTTATGGAGGATTTTCGCTAGGAGTTGGTCAAACTCGGAATTTTGATGGACCCCAAGGACCACCTTTTGGTTTAGCAAGCTCTATGAGTTACTTTGGGCAACCTGGTGCCTGTCAAAATCCAGGTCATTCTCTTCAGACCTTTGGGAACCCCGCCCGCTCTCGATGGAATTCCCAAGGTCGTCCACGACTTCCTTTTCTGGCCACACTTAATTTGTCAGACTTAACTAAAGTGATGAATGATCCAATTGGGTACAATTTGGCTTGGCTTCCGGTCCCAACTAAACTTCCCTCGGATATTCCAAAGTTCGAAGGAAAGAGTGGTGAAGACCCAAGAGACCATGTGACCACATTTCACTTATGGTGCTCATCCAACTCACTGATAGATGATTGCATCAGGTTGAGGTTATTCGAGTGCACCCTAACTGGAAATGCAGAAAAGTGGTATATAGAGTTGCCAGGGGGGCACCTATACTTATTTCTCTGATTTGGATAATATCTTCTTGAACCATTTTCAGTTTCCTATCCGCTATGAAGCCAGAACTGAACTTCTGGCTAACTTTCAACAAGACATCGCAACTCACATTTCGGATCACATCCAGGAATGGAGAAGGAGGAAAAGGCTTATCAAAGCTGAAATTCCACCAAAGTTACTTCTCGAATGGTTTCTCAAATCATTACAACTTGAGATCTCAAAAGATGTTTCTCTTTCTAGTGTTTATTTGGAAGAGCAGCCTATTTTTGGAGCCCAACAATTTGAATTGGTATATTCTCAATCTGGGACTCTTTAGAAAATTCTACCTAATTCTCCTAGATCTAAGGTAGATTTAACCAAACTGAAGCCAGGGCCCTAGCCCGATGGTATAGTTGGATCAATTGACGCTAATACGGTGAACCTTTTGAATCAATTGCAGTAGTTATCTCTAAAAATTGCTCCTTCTAGCCAGGCAACACCGTCTACACCTACACCTTCCCAACCTACCTCTGTAAATGTCGTCTAGGCCTCTAACCCCAAAGGAAATCAACAATCTGATGGGAAGAGGAAGGGATGAGGTAAGAAGAAAAACCAGGAAGGCAAAGGCAATGCAAACAAACCCGTCAATGGTGCCAGTGAAGGTAGAAAAGAGTCCAAGAAAAAGGTTAAGTTTCCATGCAAGTTATGAAATGAATATCATTTGACTCACCTCTGCCCTAAGATATAGTATGCTCAGCACTTATTAGTGCAGCAAGGGTCCTCTAGCTCCCAAGCTGTTCTGGCTAACCCTTTTCCCCAAGGGCAACAATTACTTGCTGGCGCGAATTCGCACGCTGGTACCTCCGCAGGGGGTAACTAGGAAGGGGAAAATTCCTCAAATGTTTATATGATGAACTTTCATGTCGGCGTTGCTACGTTAGCACGTGATTATGGTGAAATAGAAACATCTAAGGCTAAACCTATTCCCAAAACCATAGACCCACTTCATATTGAGCAACCCTCTACCGAGTCTATACCTCGGATACCGAAAGGTTCTGCAAAGTGCTCGACTATTAACCCTAATGCTAGGGCAGCCCAGAACTACTCGATTGTAGAAGATCTGGCTCAAATTCCTTGTGCTATGTATGCTTTCGAGGTACCCTAGTCGTGTCTTGCTCAAAGAAGTGCTTTTCTTTCGGAAATCGGTGCAGTAGATCCAACGAATTCTTTAGTGCTCACTTTTGATATGTTGAATGTCAAAATGAGACTTCCTCACCATATGGCTTTCTAGATAAAGTCCACTTATCGAAAAACCAATATTTTTCAAACAGTTATAGATGAGGGAACTTCCACATGAATAATGTCTATGTCATGTTGGAATGTCATTGGATCACCTTTAGCTATTCCTTCACCGACTCTATTGACAGCATTTGATGGACATTCTCATAAGCCACATAGGATTATCCCAGCCTTTCCTATATGTGTTGGGGGAAAGGTCATAAACATTTAAGTAGAAATCGTCAATTCCAACTTGGATTATAACCTCCCCTTAGGCAGGAATTGGATTTACGAGATGGATGCCATAGTTTCATCTTTATTCCGTGTCCTCTATTTTGCTCATGAGGGGAAGATTGTTAAAATCGATTAGTTGGATTATTCTCTAGGTGACTTCCACGCAACCTCGGATTCTACCGTTCCATTGGTGGATAATTCCCATCAACCTATTGAGAGTTTAGGAGTTGGGATGTACTCTTCGTTAATGTGTATATTTTACCTTCCTACTCCTACACCTAGAATCAATGCAATTTCATCCTCTAGGGGACCTTCACGGAAAGAGTTCTTTCGAACTCATTATTTTTCAGACCCTTGGACCTTACCTTCATCTACCACCACATTAGATGGAGGGTTGGTTGGTGGAATAGAATTTCCCATGTCTATAGCAGAACTTAGCTATCAATCTATCGTTAACTCTACAGACAACCATCCCACTCCTTTTTCACAAGAGGAGTTAGATGGCGATGTGGCTCCATCTTGGACCCTCGATTCTACTTCAGCTCTAGATTGCTTGGATACAATATTACCATCTGAAGAAGCAATTTTGGCGGTAATGATGGGTGTGGATCTACCATGGGAATATTTACATCATCGTTCATATTTTCTTCCTCCATTGCATGAAGTTGAATCTAGGTTCTCCAATCTTCTTACTAGTGATGTTTGTACAGTTTCAAACCCTTCATCTCCAGCACAATTATCTGGCGAAGGTAATATGTCAGTTATCTCACGAACTATACCTATAAATATCTCTAGGAATCCTCACATTATAGAAAATGTCTTCATCAGAGCTGATTGTTCCCTTGAAGAAATTCAAATCTACACGGACCTCTTTAAAGAGTTTCGAGATGTGTTCGCTTGGTCTTATGAGGAAATGCCTGGAATTGATTCATCTATAGTCCAGCATGAGATCAAGATGTACGAAAATGCCAAACCTATTTGTCAGAAACTTCGACTGGTCAATTCTTGGAAAGTGGAAGCTATTAAAGCTGAAGTTGAAAAGCTGCTTAAGGCGGGTTTCATATACCTCGTTCCTCTAACTGAGTGGGTTTCCAATCTAGTCCCGATAGATAAGAAGCAAGGAACGATCCGAATGTGTATCGACTTTAGGGATTTGTATAAAGCTTGTCCAAAAGACAATTACCCCACACCTTTTTTGATCAAATTGTTGATGAATGTGTGGGTAATGAAATTTTTTCGTTCATGGATAGATTCTTTGGTTACAATAAAATTACTATTCGTCCAAAGGACCAACATAAGACAACTTGTATTTGTCCTTGGGATATATTTGAATACAAGAAGATGCCTTTTGGTTTTAAAAATGTTGGAGCTACTTTTCAACGGGCCATGTCTTATGCTTTCCATGACATCAAACATGTTATCGAAGCATACTTGGACGACTTAGCTACTCATTATCAAAAGAGAATTGATCATCCCAACCACATTCGGTTCATTTTTGAGAGATGTCGTTTTTATAAAATCCGGTTGAATCCAAATAAGTGTGTTTTTGCGATCACATCAGGTCAACTGTTAGGATTCATCATATCGACTGAAGCAATTCGAGTTGATCCTTTCAAGGTTGAGGCAATAATTTAGTTGCCTCCCCCGTCTTCCATTCATCAACTTCAAAGTCTCCAAGGAAAGGAAAATTTCTTGAGGAGATTTATAGAAAATTACATCGAGATTACCAAAGGATTTATGTGTTTGCTTAAGAAAGGAGTTCCATTTTTATGGGATGACTTTGCTCAATGATATTTTGATGCTTTGAAAAAGGCTTTAATTTCTGCTCCATTACTGAGTCCACCAGATTATGGCAGAGATTTCCTTCTGTATCTCACTGCGGTAGAATCAACCATTGGTATGGTTCTGGTTTAGGAAGATGATGCTCTCAGTGAGCATGTAATCTACTACTTGAGTTGAGGCTTAGTAGGACCTGAGTTACGCTATTCTCCTATCGAGAAATTGGCCTTGGAAGCTGTCCATGTTGTCCAGCGGCTTCGTCATTACATTCTACTGCGCAAAACGTTCATCTTAGCGGATCGTTGTGGCCACCAACAAGCCCCCTCCTTATGAAGTATTATTGCTAATACTAAATAAGTGGGGACCCTGAGTAAAAAATCTTAAAAATCAATTAGTGTTATATTTCCTTTTAGATGAAAATTACAACATCATGGACTTAGGAGAATACCTTTGAAGAATAAAAAAACCTAAGTTTCATAATCAAGAAAGTAAATTCACTCCTTAAGAGATATCGCATCACGCAAAGAATGATAGGGTACCTTCTAAAATGATAAAAAACGCGAGATTGCAACGCGAACTTCATCGCATCGCATACATTAAAGAAACACTCACATTGAAAAACTTTAAAAAATCGCCGATATGCGATATCGCATATCGCGCATCACAAAAATCATATGAATTACACATAATGATTATAACGATATGCGATATTGCGATATTGCGATACTGCGACACTGCGAAATTGCGATGTTGCGATATTGCGATACTGCGATGTTACGATATTGCAATACTGCGACCTTGCGATAGAACAACATGATGAAATCGCGATATTGCGATACAGTGATCTACAATATCGCAAAGGAAAATCGTAGGACCCCTCCATCGCAGTTGGTTCTAGCTCATTATTTGAGAAAACTTTTTAAGCCAAGAGTTGGTCATGCATTTTAATGCGAATTAATGAGTTATTGCCAGTTGTTAATGAAGTATGGTGTTGTGTTTTTCGAAGAACTAGCTCACATAAGGTGGCATGTTTTGCATATCTGCGGCATTTAAAGTTTTCCTGTCATTATTTTTTTTCATTACTTCCACGTCAATGTAAACTGCAGGAAAGAAGGACGAAGCGTTATACAAGGCAGTATGCAGAAAAATATGAGGAGGAAAGGCAGCACTCCAATGTCCATTTCATAAGGCACACCTAATCCACTTAAGGGAGAGAAAGAGCCACAACAATCTTCTGAGGCATCCATCACAGATTTGTCATATATAGCCATGGTTGAATGGGTACTGAACGATGCTGATACCAGAAATAGACAGTTTAATGCTCAGGGTCAAGAGCTCACGGAATCACTATTTTTACAAATTTTTGAGCTTTATACCAAATGAGAGAAAAAGACGCAAGAGGCAAAAAATGCATCAGGGAAGCCCGGATCAAGAAACAGAGGCAGTTTTTGATGGCTCGAAAAGGAAGGCTCCTAGTTACTCAGTCACTTGCAAGCCCCGAAAATTGCAAGAAATCAGCGATAGAAACAAACTGGAATCAAAAGACTAAAGGAAAAGCAGAAGCAATCCAAGGGTTAACCAAGTTGAAATGGGATTATTACCAGGTACACATGGCAATGCCACATAGTCATTGGATGACTCTCAAGTATATCATCAATTTTACTGAGAAGATAATGCCATCTCTTGTAGATTCTGTTTGCTTAACTCAACCAAAGACGGAAGACAGTCAGCCAACTCCACTCAGGAAAATATTGAATGCTTGTGACATTAAGGAGCAAATTTAGAAATAGTTAGATATTAGATTTAATTTTAGAAATAGTTTTTCTTAGAAAGAGGACGGTCATTTAAACTGAATCCTCATTTTCTGTAAATAAGTTATTTAGTTAGTAGTATTTAAACCCTTCTCATGCATTTAGAGAAGGGTCCATAAATTTATCAAAAACTTGTCCTCAGAACATGCACTTTTGCACCCTTAGAGGAGGTTTGGTGAATGAAGGAACAATATTTAATATTGCATTTGATATCTGTACTGATGTTGCACTTCTGTACTCTTAGTGGATGTTAAATCAAGGAGAGATAAATCAATTGTCACTTGAAGCTCATGAGTAGGACTAGTTATAAATGATACTTTTATCTCTTAACTATTTCTGCTTATGCGTTAAAGTGATATTTAGTTTTTATTTTTTTATATATTACAGCATGGATGCCTGAGTTATCATTTGGCACTTTTGTATGGTGATAACTATTTGTTTATGTTTAGTGTATGAATAGCTTATTTATGTGATAAGTTTTCACAACTCTTTCGTCTAACTTCTTATACGAAGTAGTTCATCCTTATTGAATTCTTTTCTTGTAATAGCTGAATGATATTTATTACCAGTTATTGTTTGAAATCTTTTTAGATCGCGTAGAAGAAATATCACACCGCTGGTTAGCATAAATTTTGAAGTTTTTCTGTTTATTAGAATACAACAGCATAGCATTAGATTAGAATTAGGATAGAAGTATTCGATTTAGAACAGAAATACCCATCTTTCTCACACACACACACTGAATTAGGAAACTGGTCCCGTATCCCCAGTCGGTCCCACTATACCAAACAGATAAGGAGTTGCCAACCAAGGTCCGGACCGGGCGGGTATCCCCCTTGTTCTTGACCCGATTTTCGGGGCCTTCAACATATTTGGTGCTAAAAGGAGGGCACGAACTATGAATGGCAAGTAAATCCAAATCAAAATACCATTCTGAGAGTAAATCGCCCTCACCATCTCCCCCGACTTCTACATTACACTTAAATCCAGAGTTAGAAGTCGCCAGAGCATCAACCGCTGCTACAAATCTTGACATATCAGAACAATCTGTTATTAAACCTCCTGAAGTCGAATCTCTGATTCATAAACTTCAGTGATTTTCCATTTCCCCTCAAATATCTGATAAATCTTAGGGGAGCATGACTTCGCAGTATAACCCTGCTCATCCCCTGACCAGATTAAAGAGTGAAAAGTTTGGTGTTCGGCCAACCGAATTACCTCTTCCCAAAAGGAAAAGAGCAAGGAAGTCACCTAAAGGGTCCAACAACGAGACTCTTTTATCAACATCATCCATCTCAAACTCTCCACCGCAAATTCAACCATCCACCCGTCCACTCCAGACTATTACCAATCCACCCAATGGAATCCCTAAACTCCTCCTCAATCATCTGCGATCATAATAACCTCATCTTCCCAACCACAGGGATCATCTTCAGCAAATCCCCCTATTAGCAGTTCAGCAATGGCCCAGTCTCCATGGAACACCCCTGGGGCAGTCTTAATGCCTACACCCTTGAGTCAAATACCGGCCCATCCTGAGAAATGGCTGCCTAAGTTCAATCCCGAGGTAGGCATGCTAGCAGAAGAGCACATAAACAACTTTATGCTATCCATTAACCTCAACGAGGTTACTAATGAAGATGTTGTTGTTCGACTGTTTCCTTATACTCTGCAAGGAATAGTCGGATCGTGGTATTTCTCATTACCCTATGGATCTATTACTAGTTGGGACATCTTCCAAGACCAATTCCTAACCAAGTTTGATGACGACAGGTCTACAGCAACGTTAATCAACGACTTATCCAACCTTAGAGCAGAATCTAGAGAGCCTATCAAAGACTTCAATCTATGTTTCAATAAAATTCTAAACAAAATTCCTATTGCTTCCCAGCCCAGCGAGGAAGTGCGATGTGAATGGTATATCATTGCATTACCATCAAACATAGCAATCTTCATGGACAGAGCTAATAAAACAACCCTAGCCGAAAACATGAAAGAAGCCATAGCAGTAGAGAAACGTATAATAGCCTTAGAGAAGAAATCCGCGATAGAGGAATGGAAGTCTAAGAAGGTCACCTTCAAAGAAGAGTCCAAGAAGAAACAAGCAAAAGATCCATTCAATTTGGAGGGATTGCAAAAAGTTCTGAAGACCATGTCCAATGAAATGGTCGACATAAAAAAGCAAGTAGCAGAAAATTATTCAAAAAGGCCTTACAGAGCTTTTAAAAGAAGCCCGTCAACGGATTCAAGGCCACCCAATGCTATAAAAAATGTTGAATCTGAGGAAGAGGAAGAAGAAATTGCCACTAAAGGGAAAACCGATGATGAAGAAGTTGTAGAATGGCAAGGAATGTGGGATTTCATCCTCCCACAAGAGGAAGATCAAGAAGTATTCCCAATTAACACATGAAGTAGAAATCAGCTTGATCCTCCCCAAACTACCCCAAAACCAAAGAGCGCAAGCTCTGCAACAAAGGATAAAGTCGCAACAAAGAAAATGACATCTAAAGCAACTCAAACTAGCCCAGTCCAAACAGATTCACCTACTCCATCTAAAACACTGATCGTTTCAGATGAAATGGAGTACAATATTATAGAAGACATGAAAAAGACTAGGGCCAACATCAATCTATACGAATTGAGCAAGCTAAAGAATCAACAAAAGATAATGATGAAAGAATTACATGTTGTACCAGTTGCACCTTTGCCTGCCGCTGTAATTTATCAAGCTTCTCAAAACATGGGAAGACCTCCAACTAATACGACTAACAAGATTGATCCAAACCACATCACTTTAATTGGAGGAAGATCGAGATCTCATACTCCCCCTTTTCTCCTTACTTATGAAATTTTTAATAAAAATGTACATAATTGTTTAGTGGATTCAGGTGCTTCATGGAATATTTTACCAAAGTCCATATGCACCAAATTAAATGTTCAACCACAGAAATTCGTTGTTCGCATAGTTCAGCTGGATCGATCTCAAGTCGAAGTCATTGGTGAACTAATCAAGTAACCATAAGGCTATCATCCAACCCGAAGGTATGTCAAGTTATTGACATTTTAGTCGCTGATATCCCTGAATTTTATGGCTTAATTCTTAGCAGGGATTGGTCATAAAAACTGCATGGATACTTCGCAACTTACTGGTCGCACATGTGGCTGTCTTACAATGGTAAGCCAAATCAAATAAAAGTTGAACGAGAATTACATCAGAAGTACATAGTAATAGAATTAGAGGGGGAAAATGAACCAGTAGCATAATTGGCAATTACTCAGTGGATTCTTTTCTCGGCAATTTTAATGCTCATATGTCCCCTTATTTAGAACATTCTGTTTTGTCCCAAGTCAAAAAAATTTCTGAAACAGATAGTTCAAAATGTATCAAATTTTTAGATAGACCTGCAAATAAATATTTGTTTTGGAAATTATTTTTTGATGGTTCTAAATCTAACGAAGGAGCCGGAGCAGGATGCATGCTAATTATTCCAGAAGGAGATAAAATCATGTTAACATGCAGGCTCAAATTTGATTGTATAAACAATATAGCAGAATATGAGGCTTTAGTCCAAGGGTTGTACAAAGCAATCGAGCTAGATATAAAGTACCTCCAAGTCTTCGAAGAGTCTGAAATTGTAGTCAGACAAGTACGAAATACTATACATTGCTTATCAGGTCATTTAAAACACTATCAATCTTTAGTTCAAGATCTGACTGAGCATTTTATAGCATTCAATATTTCATCAATTCCCAGACTCTAGAATGCAAGCGCTGACCTTTTAGCTAACGTAGCTTCTAAGCTCATTCCTTCAGAAGATTTTAGTCCAGATAGATTCTCAATAGAATTAATATTTAGACCTTCTATTCCTGACAACATCA
>APFE031699376.1:7319-63281 GCA_000404065.3 Pinus taeda | reverse complement strand
GAAGGGTCCAGAAATTTATCAAAAACTTGTCCTCAGAACATGCACTTTTGCACCCTTAGAGGAGGTTTTGGTGAATGAATGGAACATGGTTTATTTAATATTTGCATTTGATATCTGCTACTGATGTTGCACTTTTGTACTCTTAGTGGATGTTAAATCAAGGAGAGCTAAATCAATTGTCGCTTGAGGCTCATGAGTAGGACTAGTTATAAATGGTACTTTTATCTCTTAACCATTTATGCTTATGCGTTAAAGTGATATTTAGTTTTTAGTTGTTTATATATTACAGCATGGATGTTTCACAATTGTTTCGTCTAACTTCTTATACGAAGTAGTTCATCCTTATTTAATTCTTTTCTTATAATATTAAATGATATTTATTACCAGTTATTGTTTGAAATCTTTTTAGATTGCATAGAAGAAAGATCACACCCCGGGTTAGCATAAATTTTGATGTTTTTCTATTTATTAGAATACAACAGCATAGCATTAGATTAGAATTAGGATAGAAGTATTCCATTTAGAACAGAAATACCCATCTTTCTCACACACACACACTGAATTGGGAATCCCCAGTCAGATCCGCTATACCAAACGGATAAGGAGCTACCAACCAAGCGGACCGAGCGGGTATCCCCCTTGTTGTTGACCTGATTTTCGAGGCCTTCAACATGGCTATCAATCCTTTTTAGTTTGTCCTCATTAGGCAAGTGATTGGGGGCAAGTATAATTGATGGATTGTTATTTTGAAAGAATTCAATCTCGAGTTCTTGTCAGCCAAATTTAAGAAGTCATTGGCTTTTGCGGAATTAATTTTAGAGCTGCCTTGTGAGGAAGGCACTGTTTATGAGTAAGATTTTCCCGACGAACATTTATTCCTCATTTCTTCACAAGATCCCTGGTACGGAGATATCATTATATATCTCCAGACTTCGAAGTTCCCACCAGCTTTCTCCAAAGATGAGCATCGAAAGTTACATCACCTTGCCAAAAACTATGTTATCATTGGTCATACATTATATCATAGAGGGGTTGACTCAATCCTTAGGCGTTGCTTGAATTTGGAAGAAGCGGAGTCTGTACTTAGTGATTGCCACAGTGTAGCTTGTGGTGGTCATCTATCAAGGCTTGCGACAGGCCAAAAATTTTTGTGTGCAGGATAATTTTGGCCTTCAATTTTCAATGATTGTATTAAAGCAGTCAAACGTTGCCACCCTTGTCAAATCTATACTCAGAAAATTGGTGCAAATCCAGCTCCACATTTTCCTGTTATCATTGTTGGTCCATTTACGAAGTGTGGCATTGATTTCACTACTTGTAATCCGCATTTGGCGGCTAATCACAAGTACATCATTGTGGTCGTAGACTACTTTATGAAGTGGGCTGAGGCATGCCTACTTACAAAAATAATAGTGAAACAACAGCCTTGTTTCTCTTCAACCAAGTTATTTCATGATTTGGTATCCCAAGAGATATTATCACTGACCATGGCAGTCACTTCTAGAATCAACTGATGACCGAATTGCCTCTCAAGTTGGGCTTCTCGTTAGAGCATTTGTCTCCATATTATCCTCAGGCCAATGGGCAAGTCGAAGCCGTGAATAAGTCCCTTAAGACTATCCTGCAAAGGACAATTGACAAAAATCAATCCAATTGGCACATCATGTTGTACCCGACACTCTGGGCATACCAAACCTCAGTGAAGACTGCCACCTCTTTTACTCCTTTTCAATTAGTTTATGGGCTAGACTTTATTTTTCCTATCGAATGTGAAATTCCATCCCTTAAGCTAGTTGTAGAACTTCTTCCAGAGACGTCTAGTCTCGAAGAATGCCTCATTCATTTGGAACATCTTGATGAGCAGCGTTGAGATGCAGCCATAATAAACGAAGCCCATAAGAAGAGGGTTAAAACTCAGTATGATAAAGCTATCTGTCCTTAGGTTTTTCCTGAAGGCGATCTTGTCTTCGTCTATGACCAAGACAAAGACACCCTGTGGTAAGGCAAATTCAAGTCTATGTGGTATGGTCCCTTTGTAGTCAAGTGAGTTTTGGGAAAAGGGGCCTATGAATTAATTGATTTTGAAGGGAACAAGCTAGCGGAGCCCCAAAATGGGCTCTACCTTAAGAGGTATTTTTCTTAGGTTTCAACTGAGCAATTGCTTGTTTGTATATATTATATCTTTGTACATATTTGTCTTGGATTTTGTGATATCGACGTTTTTGATCTTCTTTGGCAAGTGTTAATGGATGATTCGATATATTTCAGATTTGCCGATGGTGCTAGTTAGCACACTTGGATTCTTGCTTTCACAGCTTGGGTGATTTATTATCCATCTGGCCAGTTGATGGTGTCAAGGGGAGTATGTATTGGCCCTGCTTCGAATAAAATTTCTGAATATACTATCGTTATTAATTTACTATCTGAAGCAATTTCTTATGGGATTGGTTCATTGGTAGTTTATCTAGACTCACAACTGGTGGTGTCACAGTTAAATAACATTTATCAGGTTCGTGATCCTTATTTATATAAAAAATTATTGAGAGTGAGAATGTTGCAACTATCATTTATTTATATTACATATGTTCACATTCCATGATTTGAGAATTCATTAGCAGACTCTATTGCTAATCAAGCATTAGATTGGAACATTTATCATTCATCTAATTAAATAACATCAAAATTCAAATCTGTATATATATCATAAAATCACCTGTATATAGATAAAGTGTTCAAAAAATAATATACAAAATTAGGACGAAATGCCCTAAAAATTTGGGTTCATGCCCATAATCATGTCCAATCAGACATCATCTATCTATCAACCCGGCTTAGGATGAGCGACTAAAAATTTAACTACTACATTGGCTACACACCAAAGTATGCGGACCCAGTCCCGTGGTACCCCTACCACGCGGTGCTGCATCTCCTCAATTAGGTACTCTATGGCTATCATAGGTACCTGGTGAGTTATTCTCACCAAGTTTCTCTGAACTGCATATAGGACTCTCTCTGTCTCAATTGCTACCTCTTCTGCTCCTCTTCCACGACGCCTGTTCCTCGAAAATCCATATGGTCTCACTGGACCCACATCTAAAACATGGTCATTTTGTCAGTATTTTGTCTCATCAAAAATATTTCTAAGTTCATTTCATATTAAAAAATCCAAAAAATGTTTGAAATTTACAAAAACTTAAAAAATTGTTACCTGTGTCTCCCCATGTTGTGTTTGGTGGCAATGCTAAGTCTAGATCTCCTCGAAAATCCATACCAGCATACGAATAGTTGTCAACTACGATGATTTGTTAGTACCACCAGGAGAAAAACTCATCATCAAAAGTTGTCCTAGGCACGTCCCCACCTCCAAGGTGTTTCAACAAGTCCACCCATCTACCCATCCGTGGATCTCTAGGGCTGTTGATGGAGATAGATACTTTGGAACGTAGCCCAGGTACCTTCTCGAAGAAGAACGAGCATAAGATAGTCCCATATCCAAATTTCTTTGTCTCACCCTTTTGAATATTGGACAATTGGCTCTTGATGTTGGTCAGAAGAGGCATGCACCAGTCAAATACCACGGTAAGGAATTCCACTGCCAGGCTCATGGACACTCGTGATGCCTGATGCAGTGAAGTTGATCCATTTACGCTTGCAATGGTAAATAGCATAATCCTCAGAGATAAAATTTCCATGTGTTTGATTGGAATCTAACTTCCAATCTTCTCTCGGTGTCCAGGACAGTATATATGTACATAGTCTTCTACTGAAAGACTACTTCTTGTCGTACCAGTTGAATGCATGACCTCCCCCTCTTTGGGAGAGACCTATAATAAAGTAGATGTCTTCAACCTCAATCTGTAGATGCATTTGGTCTATCATGAAGGCATCATCCTCTACACTCCAGTAGTGGATCAATAGTTCGAGCAAGCGTGTGTTGGCTTTCATGTTTGCCATTTTGAAGAATTTCAATAAGCCACAACCTTTTAGAGCATCTAGTGCATTTTGGTCATTCATTAACTCATTATCAATTGTGGCATGCTCTCTTTCTCTCCATGTGATGGTCATCCTGCAAACAATTTGAGTTTCAACCGTTAGTTTTTATGTTTAAACTTTAACTCACGTACACGCGGGTCCCTTTACACACAGTCGCATGTAGGGCCATCGTATACGTGGGTTGATCACATCCAACCCACGTGTACGCAGAGTTGGATTTTTGGGCATAAATTCCCACGGTCAAAACTTTAAGAAAACTTCTAAGAACTATCACAAAACATTACAAGCATGATTTGAGGGTTACCTGATAACTTTAGTGTGATTTGAATGGTCCAATTGTTTAGAGGAAAGCTTGCTCCCTTTTGCTCCATAGCTCTTTGCTCCAAACAGAAATGAAAAAACTATGAGTCCAAAAGTCATTATATAACTTTGATTTCGTAAAAGATTTTTTCAAAAATTGATTTTTGTCTCATGGATTTTTTGACCTGTGGGCTTGGATTAGTGAGATTGGGTTGTTTTTTAAGGATATTTTGGAGACCCTCTTCGAGATGTTATTTTGGTCCTATGACCGTTGACTCGTCATGGTAGGTATCGTCCCCTCAGTGGCATATAGGTTAGGGAAAACCATTTTTCCGCTGCATCTTGCATACTAGCCTCCATTTAGTGATACATTAGCCATAGGGTCGACCCCATCATATCTTGGATAGCCAACCATTTTCACTCGTCGATTTTAAAATCATGGTACGATGGTAGAGCCATCCTTTACATGGGAATCTTAGTTAGAACCTCGCTAACATTGCTAGCCCATGCTGCTATATTGAGTAGGCTCGGGAATCCTCTTTAGTCCCGCCATGACTTATGCGTTGAAGACACATTCTCTTTTCTTCCATGCTGATTTTTGGCCTTATACCCTAGAGGCTCCTTTCTGTTGAGTTGTACTGTTGCATTGCATTTTTACTATTTGCACCTTTTTGGCCTTGAGTCAACTTCACTTGGAGATAAAAATCAGACTTTAATTTAAAAATTAGGAGTTGCAGCTCACAGGTGAGTACTGCACTTGGAGACTACACTAAAACAAACAAAACTCTCTCCGTACACTTTTCATTCATCAAATGAGTAATTACATCATTAAATAAATTACTAGAGATAAGGAAGTTGCAACTAAACTCCTAAACTCTAGGAACAAATCCTAAACTAAGGAGATACATCACAACCTGTGTAACCATTTCTCCATTAATACAAAATAATATTAATTATTTTCAACTCCCCCCCTTAATGGAGAAAGGATTATCCTGAACTCCTAGCATCTCTCTAAACAATTCAAACTTTACATGCCTAAGAGGCTTAGTAAAAATATCAGCCATGTTATCACAAGTTTTACAATATTCAACACATATCTCTTTTGACTGTGGTTTCTCTCGAACAAAATGAACCTGAGTATCGATATGCTTGGTATTTTTATGAAAGATTGGATTGTATGCAAGCCTGATGGTACTTTGGTTGTCAGTTTTGATAATAGTTGATTCTTTCTGCTCTTCTCTTGCATCGTTGAGAAGTCTTCTCAACCAGATAGCTTCACATGTGGCTGCACACAATGCTTGGTACTCAGCTTCACATGAATATAGAGCTACAGTGCTCTACTTTTTGCTGCTCCATGCTATGACCCTGGATCCAATGTTGAATGTGAAACCTGTGATAGATCTTCGATCATCCAAGTTACCTGCCCAATCAGAATCTGAAAAACTTGCTAGAATAACATCAGAAGTGTCAATGTACAAAATTCCATAATTACTGGTACCACTAAGATACCTCAACACACTTTTTGCTGCGACCCAGTGATTTTCGAGTGGTTTTGACATGAACTGGATGAACACACTAACAAAGTATGCCAAATCTAGTCTAGTTGTAGTCAGATATATCAAACTACCAACTAGCTGTCTGTACATGGTGGCATCCACCTCTTTAGTACCATCGTCACTGCTCAAATTTAAATTTCGCTGTAATGGTGTTGCTACTGAGCTGCACTGCTCCATTTTGAACCTTTCTAGCAAGCTTTTGGCATACTTCCCTTGAGTAATAAAAGTTTGTCCAGAGTCTTTCCATACCTCCAATCCCAAGCAATAATGAAGGTTTATGAGTTCTTTCATCTCAAACACTTGTGACATCTGTTGTTTGATTTCGTTGATCAGATTGTTAACATTCCCTGTTATGATCATATCATATACATACCAAGAGATCAAAATAATTTGCCTCTGTTTATTAAACTTGGTATATAGATTTGGATCATTCAAGCTCCTATGAAAGCCATGTTGTACAAAAAATGAGCCAATTTTCTCATACCACGACCTGGGTGCCTATTTTAAACCATAAAGTGCCTTTTTCAATTTACACACAAGATGTTCCTGTCCCTTTTTCACAAAACCTTCAGGTTGTACTAAATAAATTTCTTCCTTCAAGTCACCATTCAGAAATGCAAACGTAACATCTAGCTGGTGTAGCTGCCATTTATGTTTTGTTGCTAAGGAAATTAGCATTCTAATGGTGTTTAATTTGGCTACAGGAGCAAAGGTGTCATCGAAATCTATTCCCTCTTGCTATGAGTAACCCTTTGCTACCAGTCTAGCTTTAAGTTTCTCTATACTCCCATCTGCATTTATTTTTGGTTTATATAGCCATTTGCATCCTATGGGGGTTTTATCTTCAGGCAATTCAACCAAATCCCAAGTATGGTTTCTGTTTATTGATTCTATTTCCTCATACATTGCAGCCCTCCATGCATTAGATTTACTTGCTTCCTCATAATTTGCAGGTTCTACAATGTTTACAATCTTTGACATTAATGCATAGTCTTTCAATTTAGAAGATAATCGAGTCTTCCTACCTGATCTCCTTGGTAGGGGACTTACCTCAAATCTGTCTATTTCAGCATTTTCTGGACTTGCATCTTTGATTACATTACCTGTTACTTCTTCTTCTTGTTTCTGCTCCTCCTCTTCATCTTCCTCACTGTTTTCTTCCATTAGCAATGGAATGTTCCAATCACTGTTAGATTCATCCTTTCCTTCTTCAACACGTTCATGAAATATGACATCTCTGCTTGCAAAAACCTTGTGAGTCACAGGATTAAATAACTTATATGCCTTGAACTCAGTGCCATATCCAACAAATATACATTTCAAGGCTTTGGGATCTAACTTCTTCCTTTCTGCCTTAGGTATATGAGCATAAGATTTTGACCCAAATATTCTTAAATGACTCACTGCTGGTTTGAATCCAAACAATACTTCAAAAGGGGTTTTGAAGCCTAAACATCTAGTAGGACTCCTATTCTTTAAATACACAGTAGTGTTAATAGCTTTTGCCCGAAGACCATTTGATAGACCCTTACCTTGAAGCATGCTCCTTGCACACTCCACAAGAGTTATGTTCTTCCGTTCTGCCACTCCATTCTGCTGTGGAGTGTGGGGCACTATAAACTATTGCACAATCGCATGATGCTTGCAGAAATTCACGAACTCTCCCAACCTGTATTCTCCCCCTTGATCTGAGTGGAGAATTTTTATCCTTTTTCCTATCTGGTTTTCTACCATGGATGTAAACTCTTTAAAATACTGAAAGGCTTGACTCTTTTTACTCAGAAAGTATATCCATGAAAATCTAGTGCAATCATCTGTAAATAAGAGAAAGTAATATGCTCCTCCTAATGACCTAGTTTGCATAGGTCCGCAGATGTCTCTATGCACCAGTTCTAAAATATCTCTTTCCTTTCTATTAACATGCAAAGGGAACTCTTCTCTATGCATTTTCCCTAATGCACATTCATCACAATCCAGCTTAACATTATGGAAAACAGGGAGTCCATCAACCATACCTTTTCTCTGAACTAGGATGAGGTCTTGCAGATTAAGATAGCCGAATCTGTGATGCCAGAGATCTTTGGCTGTCGATCCAGCTGCAACCATTGCTTGCTGTGGCATACGTTTCACATCTAGTCTGTACAGATTCCCCACACGCACCTCTGTTGCAACTGTTTCCATCTGGCTATCCTTAATGACATAGTTAGTCTTAAAGAATTGAACTTTCATGTCCTCATCAGTAATCATTGAGACAAAGACCAATTTTTTCTTAATTCATGGAACATACAATACATTTTTAAGATGTCTAATGTCACCGCTCGGTAACTTTACAGGAATGTCACCATATCCTTTGATCTCATATCTAGTATCATCTCCTAAACAGATTTTCGACCCACATGAAGTTTCTTCAAGAAATTCAAACAAATCCTTCTTACCAGTCATATGTGAGGATGTGCCAGAGTCGACATACCATATGTCGTCCTCATCTCCCTTTGAAGCTGAAAGAGCACAATCGACTATAAATAGTCGAAGTTCATGGCTATGGTCCTCTTCTTTCTCAACAAAGTAACCCTTATGTTTTCTCTGTTTGTTTCTTCCTTCATCTGCTTGCCTCTTATAACAATCTTTAATCTGATGACCAAGTTTTCCACAGTAAAAACATTTCTTGCTAGGAAAATTACTAGCAGACATACCTTTAAACGGTCTCTTCTAAAATGTGTTGGCTCCTTTCTGTTGTTGCTGATGTTGCTTTCCTCTATACTGTCTCCTTTTTGCCATCAGAGCAAGGTCATTGCTCTGTGATTTCAGATTTTTTTGTCACTCTTCTTCCTGTAGTAGAATCCCTGTCAGCTCTTCAAATGTAGGGGATTTCTCCCTTGCTGTCAGCCCTATGATAAACATCTGGTATTCATTAGTCATTCTGGTCAATGTGATCGTGACTAGATCTGAATTGGAAGCTTTCTCTCTGATATCTCGCAATCTGTCCTTCAGGTCTTTGACCCTAGCAATGAATCCAGCCACGGACTCATTCTCATCCATCTTCAATGCAAACAGCTTGCCTTTGAATGACAAGACACGGTTTGTATTCTACATCTGGTATAGGTTTTTGATCGTCGTCCAAATGTTAGTGGCCGATTTATAGTCTCTAATATGTGGGATAACATTGTCCTTGACGAACATCTTCAATATGACCTTTGTTTTTGTCTCCCTTTTATCCCAATATTGTTCTTGTGCAGCTGAACCTGGTCTCAACTCATTTCCTATAAAGATCGACCATGCATTTGCACTTTCAAGTAAAGTCTTCATCTTGAATTTCCAGTTGGAGAAATTCGATCCATCGAGTTTGCCAGACTCGTGGAGATACGATTCTATACTGTTATTCATATTGGATTGATAAAATTTCTGATCCTCTGATGAATAAGTCTATCCAACTAAACACTAAAAAGAAATCACCACTAAAAAAAAATAAAAATAATAATAATATAATAATAATAATAATAATAATAATAAAATAAATAAATAAATTAAAAATAAATAAATAAAAATAAAATAAAATAAAAAATAAAAAAAATAAAATAAAATAAAATAAAATATTGTACCTGCAATGAGCCACCATCGGGCAAGTCTGGTCTGCTGCCACCAAACAGATCAGGAACTCCCATGCACCACCATCGGGAAAATCTGATCTGCTGGCACCGAACAACTCAAGAACTCCAATGCGCCATCATCGGGAAAATCCTATCTGCTGCCACCGAGCAGATCAGGAACTCCAATGCGCCACCACAGGGCAAATCCGATCTGCTGCCACCCAACATATCTGAAATTTCAAAGTGCCACCACTGGGCAAGGACGATCTGTAAAACATTGCAGATTTTCCAAAGAGAAAGAGGTTGGCGCTCCTTGACGGCAAAAGATCCGCGCCAAAAACAAAATCGATGCGTCTTACGAAATTGGCGCAATTATCACTCTCAATTCCGCGCCAATAGCAATTTTTGGCGCGTTGGCGCGACTATCACTTTCAAAACCATGCCAAATGGCGCGACTGTTCCTTAATAAACCACGCCAACCCTTCTTTCCGCTCAAAAATGGAGCGACTGTTTGCGATGAAACCGTGCCAACCTTTCCTCCACTCAGAGATGATCAGTCATCTGAGACCTATGCTTCAGGTGTTACTGTAGTCCACTTGATTCTATGAATGCTTCTATATACACTACCACCACTACCGTTCTGTAATCAATGATGCATCCTAAAAAAAATTAAGGTTGTCCCTACTCTGTGCTCTGATACCGAGATAAAAATCAGACTTGAATTGAAAAAGGAGTTGCAGCTCACAGGTGAGTACTGCACCTGGAGACTACACTCAAACAAAGAGAACTCTCTCCGTACACTCTACATCCATCAAATGAGTAATTACATAATTAGGTACATCGGGAAGTTGAAACTAAACTCCTAAACTCTAGGAACAAATCCTAAACTAAGGAGATACGTTACAACTTGTGTAACCATTTCTCCATTAATACAAAGTAATATTAATTATTTTCAACTCTTGGACTTGTGTTTAAGCCACTTATTTGACCATGCCTTCTACAAAATCAACCATGCAATCACTTAGCTTCTGCAACTTGACGCATCCTTTTACCCGTGGAAAGAGCATCCCTTTGAGTGTACTTGACCAGCTTCGCCTCCCTGCATTGAGCATAGGAATGTTCCCTTCCTAGGAACTAGATCATTTGTTTCTCTCGCACTCGTTCTTTCCACTGTACTATAGCATTCTTTTATTCTTTTTCTAGCTTTAAGAAAAAGAAAAAACAATTATATATTCCAAAAAGAGCGGGAACGGGACAACATTTCCATATTTTGTTGGCAGCTAGAGTCAGTCGTGTCACCCTTGAACAAAGCTCTCAAAATAAAGTCTCTCCCACATTTTGGGTGGGATTTAGCTTGACTTAGGTACACCTTAACCTTGTTATTGAGTTAGTACTCCTCCAATTGGTTACCTCTTCCAATCATATGGAGAGTTTGCTCATGCCTCCTGCATGACGAACTTATACAGAGTTATCATATGCTGCCATATAGTCATCATTGAGTCATGCTTTTGTTTAAGGGAAGTAAGCCTGAGTTGGCCTCTCTCCGGTGTCTTTTGACTTATTTTTCTGTCACCCATCCCTCGTTGTCAATTTCATGTTTGTCATCATAGTCAGTTATATTGGTCCTTTACTCGTGCCGATTTGAGAATTTCTCCACTGACTTCTTGCTAGTGGGTCTTGTCCTTGTCAACAACGACATATTGCTCTGAAAGCGGGCCTAAAGCCGCACCCTCACCCTATTTTCACTATTGATAGGTCACCTTGTGCTCAGCATCGACCAGTATCATGGGTCTTTGACTGAGTGGTTTTCCTTGTGTTCGACATCAGCTTTCATTATCACATATTGGGATTCGTGTAGTGCATTGGTTTCCATTTGAGCCTATTTGTGGATTACTCGCCTATGTGTCAGCTTTCATTATTAGTTGGTTTAGAGGGTTTCTATCATGCGCTAGCTACATCTTGTGTACACCAGAAACGTGCTTTGGTTGGGTTAGTACATCATTTTCGTTTGATTCCTTCCACAATATTGGCCTACGGGTTACACTCGCGCTATATTGATGAAGGATGCCTTAATGCCTTCCTTCTAGCGGATATTTTCCTATCGACTATAGCTCATTTGCTCTAGGACATAGATCTAGAGTCCATTTGGCAGTACCTTGGGGTTTGTAGTCATTAGTGTCAGATTCCTTCGCTATCGACAATGGGAATCCATCATTGTCCCCTTATTGATAGATTCTTCCTGGTGTTTGACTTCAGCTCATTTATTCGCACTTGTTAGATTGTACTAAGTACCTTGACTCTCATTTTCATTATCGGTGAGTAGTCTCACGTTCTTTAATGGTATACATCAATGACCAGTAATCAAACAATTTCTCACGTGGTCGACCTCAGATCATTTATTCCCATTGTGTAGAAATGTACCGCGGCGGTCAATAAAGACCTCAGGTTGCATCAACATGTTTTGGTTCACTTGTCAATTGCTCCTGTTGCTGCTAGTTGACACCATCCACCATATATGCTGCAGATCTTCACAGTGACATCTTATATGTTGGCATCCAAGTTGCGATGTAGTATCATTTTTTTCCATCATCTTCATTTGGTACTATTGGGATCAATTTTTGACATCAGTGATCAGCTTCATCCTTCAGTGTCATTGATCGCCTTCTTATATGTGATAATGAGACATGTATTTTTTTTATCACAATCAGATGATCCATTATGTACTTTCATTTATTGATACTTGTATACATATTGGATCCGCTTGTACTTGATATGCAGACATGCTTTACTTTCTCTCAGCATGGGTATGTCCGCCTCAGACATCATTTTTTTTTTGATCTCTTTTGATGGCTTGGCAGGCTAAATTATGGTGAAGTACTTCTCAGTCTCAACAAGATTCTTTCCATACACTTAATACATTTCGGCCATCATGTACCCCTATTGACCTCATATATTGGGGGGCATCTGTTATAGCACCATTTACCACCCTTGGTATTTGTGATGCTTGGTTCATGGCCTAGGGCAACCCCTCCTTCCAGACTTGGTCCAATATATATTAAAAACAATGTTTTATTCCCTGTACGCTACTTTGTCGTGATATAAAAGCGTGTACACGTGGATTAGTCAATACCCAACCCGCGTATATGTGTTAAAACACTTAAAACTTTAAATTTCATTAATTATAGCAAAGTTCACGGGTTTTACTTGTTGATTACCTCCTATTGCCCATGGCCCAACTGTTTCCCATTTCTTTTCCAACTAAAAAACTAATTGGGAGAAGTATAAATAGACTTTTATGGGAAGGCCTAAAGGAGGAGAAGAGATAGAATTATTATACTGGGATTATCCCTGACTGATTCTGATGAATCCCTGTGCCTCATGCATTTCCCCAAGCTTTAGGAAACCCTTGTTTCCTTGATTATAGATATTCTCCCTCTTGCTTGAGATATCATGGTGTTGGTTATGGAAGAAGATTGTTGAAGGCTGGGATAGGACGAATCCGGAGGACGGTTCCGCTTGGAGCCGGAAGAAAAAGACTCAGGTGAATTCTTTCCATGTTATTTATAGCTTACTACAATAACATAAATGATGTCTTGTTTCTTAAACTAACCTTTTTTATGCATCAAATTATGTTGTAATTCATAAATCAATGTTGTTTTGATGTATGATCAATCATTTTCTTATATGGTATAAAGTCAAATTTCGTGAATATGCTTTACTTCTATACTGCTATATGTTCCAATTGAATGATTTTCAGGTTTGAAGAACATCGGGAGTTGGAGAGGGTCTAAACCCTACAGGATCTATTCGAACGAAGGAAATCTGGGTACGGTCGCTCTTACGTAGTTTGTTTATAAAAGCAATTTGCGTGAGTTGTATGAGTGTTTCTTGTTGTAGTTTGCGTTTTCTCTGATGGGGTTCTAACCCAAAGCCCTAGGGTAGTTATTCCCGAAACATGTGGGTAGAAGGAGACCAATATAATGTTTGCCCTTATGATCAATCCAACAAAGTCATCTCTTGGCTCTTGAGCACTTGATGAGCAGTAATTTACAAGGAAATGAGAATGATTTCCGACTAATCCAACCTCTTTGGTTCTCTATAGTGTTTCATCTTTGTCTCATTGGTTCACAACTTTCTCTTCCATAGCTCTACTCGTTCAACCATACTGACTTGAATTATAATCTCTAACAATAGCCACGTGGGCTTCACCTTGTTGAAGGATATATTATCACATTCATTAAGAAAGAGAGTTTTAAAACTGTGAATAGAGTTAATATAAATTTGTAGGTATTGGGAGGAGGGGATGTGGGTTGGTTAGTTGGCAAGGAAGGTGAGGTTTATATGTGTTTGGGGTTAAAAAAAAAAACTATTTAGTAAAAGCACGGAATATCTATTAAAAATAAGGGTTATTTTTATTATAAAAATGTATTGGGATGGGAGTTTAACAAAAGGATTTTGAGAGTTTTTTATCAATTTATATCTAGTGCTATTAGATGTATTCTTTGACATCTCATGGATGTGGGTGTTATGAAGCAAGTTGACTAAATGGAGACCCAACGGCCATAACACACGAACACATGATTTGGTCACTCAAATAGAATGAACATCCATTGCTAAAATAAGATAACATCTAATTTAATATGAACCTATGAATCCCTTAAATGGAATAAAATAAATGGCCACCATTAAAATGGAGCAACTTTTAACTTAGTGGATCCCTTCAAATTCCTTGACATTAATAAAATGAATTGAACAACCCAATGGGATAATCAACTTCAATGCATGAAGAAGAGGCATGAGAAAAAATGAGATTCACATATCTATACAATTTGAATCCCTATGAAAATAGAATTGTGTTACCCCTCTAAAAACTTCTACTCAAATTCCATCTTCTCATAATTAAAGAAAGCTTTCGCACCAACCAGTGTTACACCTCTAAATACTTCTACTCAAACTCCATCTTCTCATAATTAATGAAAGCATTCCCACCAACCCCCAATTCCACAACAATTAGTGTTTGAGGATTTAATAAGATACAAGATTATGAGAATTATGGAAATAAGAATTATTTATCAACTCCTTAGACCGACAAAGTAAGAAATTTGTTATATATTAAATCTTTGAAATAAAAATCGACGAGGAAAGAAATTTATTATATATTAAATCTTAAATCTTTATATTAATTCTGTGAAATAAAGAGATACAAGGAAAGAAATTTATTGCTTGCTCGACAAGGAGGGCAAGGAAGCTCGGCCTGGAGTATGCCGTAAAACTGCTTCTGCTTGGCTAAGAGCTCGTCTTCCTCGGACTTAAGGAAACAGGTTAACGGCCCAAGACCCAGAGGCATCTGGCAGGAGTGAGAGCCTGCTCCCTTACTGACCACCAGCGGGTTATTTAAGGTGGCGTGGTTTTCCTTGATAACAGTGATGAGTCAAACCGACATTCGGGGATAGCAGCCAGAGATGGCTGTCCTCACTGTTGGGTTGACACCTGAGTTTGATAGGTTTTTCCACCTTTTCAAAAAAAAAAGGGCAAGGAAGCGGAAGCAAGTCTCCCAATAATAAAGAGGGATTTATTTCCAATCATTTCACGACTGGTTCCGCACAACCCTCCCTATACGAATTCTTTTTACCTTTCTTGATAATATCTGTACCTACATGGTAACATATTAATAAAAAAATGACACCTCATTATACCTACTTGGTAACATATTAATAAAAAAATCACACTTCATTATACCTCATCATAGCAAATTGACAAAAATCACATACCTGGAAAAACAGCGTTTAATCTCAATAGAAAGAAACAGTCTTGAAACGTGGCACGACTTAACCTATTGATGGAAAATGCCCAAACCTTAATGCCATGGCATATATTCCTTGTACAATAATATAATTCAAAATCCTTCTTTGAAAACCTTCAATTCCCATTCACATAATATCAGCCAACCTGAGCACGTGACGATTGGTATAGCAAACCAATGGCGACCGATGAATAAATTTTATAATATTTTCAAAGCAGTGATGTTTTTGATAATATTTTAAAAGCATTGATGTTTTTGATAATAGAGTAGATGAGATTGCAATTTATGTGAAAGGCCAACGATGGATATATCACATTGCAGGTTCTACAAATTGCATATAGTAGCTGAGATTACAATGTTTGGGAAAGTGCAATAATGATAGTTGCATTCTGGAAATATCGTAGATTGGAATATGTATTGATATTATTTATTTTTTATTTCATGTATCTTAAAACATTTTAAGATACATTATTTTGGACATATCGTTAAGATACATGAAAGAAGACTTCAGAGTAGCATAAAGTCTTGGTAGTGCAGTGGTAAGTAAGCCTTGATTGTGTCATTTATATTTATTTATGTCTTCGTAGTGCAGGTGTTCGGAAAAGAGAAATATAAGTGACCGATGATGACTGATGTTGAATTTTTGTAGATATTTTAGAAGCATTGAAGTTTTAGATCAGATTGCGGATCATCTAGCATGGAGTGAGTGAGTAAGGACTGGTGTAGCTCAACGATGATGACTTGCAAAGCTTTTCTAAATATTTTAGAAGCATTCACGGTTTACAGTAGATTGTGGGTCAAATTGCATACAGTAGATGAGCTTGGGATTTATGGTAAAGTACAAAGATGGATATTTGTTTCTTGGAATTTGATGCATAAATAATAAAAATTAATTTATTATTTTTTATTATTATTATTTTATCCACTTTTTAATTTCACTTTAATATAAAACAATATTTTATTATAATAATAATATTATATAATTTTATCAGTTCACGTGGTTCAGAATTGTAACCGATCTCTTATTCTATATCTGCTAATAAGGTGATATTGGAATAAGTATGGTATTTGCCCACTTCACATATATTTTATGATGGAGAGGTCATCTAAATGTTGTGTCCATCGATTCAAGGGTCATTAATTAATGTTAGGTTTAGGTTATTGAATTGGAACCTCCATCATTTGTTGTTTATTTTTTGAATTATTTTAGTTTATTTTATATTTTTATATAAATTTTTATTCTATTAAATATTTTTATTTAAAAATAAAATTTCTATTTTTAAAAATATTATTATTAATTTTTTTTTAATATTGTTATTATTATATTTAAAAATTAAAATATAATAATATTTTTTATAAAAATATGTAATAATATAAACTAAATTAAAAGATTGTTTATTATTATTTATTAAATAAAAAATGTTAAAGTATTTTTAAATAGAATATTAATAATATAAATTATCACAATTAATTTAATCTTTTATATTATTAGGATATTTAACAATTCATTAATTAAAAAAATCTTATATTCTAATATTAAAAGTACTTAAAATATTTTTCACAAGCATCTTATTTATTTAATATAAAAATATACATTAATTTTTAAAAATATATATTGCAGTTCTTAAGCTACTTGTCTAAAATTAATTTTTCAAAAATCGTTAATATAAATTTATTTTGGAACAGAAATGCATCATTTCTAGATAATATTTTCCTAGCTAAACCATTATGTCATTTTAAAAAGATTCTACATGTACATATTCTAGCACATACTCCTAACAACAAATATACTTTAAAATACATTAGAAAAAGAAATTTGAAAAGTCAAGTCTCCACATTGCTTTCACCAATTTGAAAATTTTAAGCTATGTATCCACCTTGTTTTGACTACTATGTCCATATGTGCCATAAAGTGATGCTACTTCATTGATTTTTAATTCTCCCTCTTCCTTTGTAGTTGACCCAATAGATAGATGCCTTCAAACCTATGCCATGTTTTGACAATTAAAGCGTTTAGTAACAAAGTACGTGAGAAAACTATTCTCTTAACTTATTTCTTGTATTGCGTGCTCTTTTTCATTCATTATTTCCATTATTATGGCAGCTTTGTTAACCAATTATATTTTGTTTTGCATTAGACTTATGGCAATAAAGTTCTCCCAAATCCTTGATTATTCCACAATGTCCCTTGCTTAAGATGACACACCTCTTTAATCATTGTTCTGCTCTTCCAATGATTCAAGGTTCTTAGAATGTGATAATATTCTAACCTTTCAAATCTCGCCTCTTCTTTTAGTATTTTCTAATTGATTCTAGCAAAATTGAAATTACATTGCTTAGATCTTTTCCTTAAAGCTTTCATTACTAGATGGTAATCCCCCACCATAGTTATTTCATATTTCAGGTCCAATTAGCCTTAATCCCATGAAACAATCTTAGATTGGTCGTTGGTTGCTTGTCTTAGATGCACATAATTTTTTTTCATTTTAGTTGAGCCTTAGCTTAGTTGTTGGTTGATTGTCATAAATACTTATAAATTTATTTCATTTCCTTTGGGATCCTAAATGATCACCTTCCCCCACTCCTAACACCCCTCATGAGATATTTATCAATAATAACAAGTAACATATTCATAATACTAATGTTTGTATTTAAGTAGATAGTATATTTAGCATAATGACAATGGTTTTTCTTTAAAATTTATTACATATATGGTCATCATTATATATAAATGACATAGTCTAACTTCTCTATGTTTTGGCTTCTTTGGCCATAATCTAGTGATATAATTCTTATTGAGATTTCCATTTTTCGTTGTTTAAATTGCATTTTTGAAGTCATAAATGAATTCAACGCCATGAAAATTCTCTAAGACACTAGGATTGGGTATACTACACGATTCAAATATGAAATTCCAACAAATCCCTTCCCTATTTTGGGCAAAATTAATCAAAAGATATGCCTAGAAAAATACCAAATCATAGAATGTTTATAAAAATATGCCTAAGAAGATGCCAAAATGTAGAATAGTTAGACTACATGTATATAAACACATTAATTGGAGGGTAGTCTTAAACTCTTTTCATGTGATCTCTTCAGGCCTGGCATGGAGGATTGGCTTGGGGTCAAAGGTTTGGTCAGGTAGGGATCCATGGGTAGGTTGTGGAAACAACCATATTTTATCTTTGACCTTGATTTTGCATTCATTCAAGGGGTTTCACTAGACTTTCTCACATTAATGACCCACAATGCATAACTATCTAACATAAGGGATGGCTCTCAGCTACTAGTTTACAATTGGTAGGGGACTTTTGGAGGGAATGGGTTGGCTTCTTAAATTCTCTATATACAATGCACATTCAACTTTCACACTCTGTGGACAAGTTGGTCTGGTCTAGAAATGCAATTGGTGTATATACTCCAAAAGTGGGCTATATACAAATGAATAAGACTATGAGGAAAGTGATCCCACTGTGGTGGTGGTGTGTTTTGTGGACTGCAAAATGTCCATCCAAATAAAAAATCTTCACTTTGTGCATTCTTATGGCTAAGGTCTCCACCTAGGATGTGATGCAGTGACGTCATAAGATCAGGCAGGATGGTGCATTTTATGTAAGTATGAGGAGGAATCTATCACACGTTTATTTATAAATTGTCCTTTCACTCACCCAGATTGGTCGATATGCCATGACGTTCTTGGGAATGCCTATAAATGGGACGGTTATTAATTTGCAGATATTTTGTAGTATTGGGTTGCCCATAGGGCCACATACAACTTCAGGTCACTTCCTTTTATCATCATTTAGTGTATTTGATTGGGCTATAACCGAGATATTATTTAGGACTCGGCTACATACCTAGTCTAGGTTGTAGCCAAGTGTCTCTCTATCTTGGCACATTATCCTCAATATCAGTCTGCGACGGGTTGTCATCTGGTTCTTGTGGAAGTGTGGAACACCAATTGTCCTTGGGGTTACTTTGATGGGGCTTCTCGGGGGAATGGGGATATATGTGGCGGGGGCTTCGTTCAACATATATCTGCACAGGTGTATGTCCACATTATCTTGGGTATAGGGATGGGAACAAATAACTAGGCATGACTTTTGGCCAATAGAGGACTAATCTCTTTCACTTTGGAAAAGGGTTATGACCATATTTCGATGTTTGGGGATTCTCTGTTGATGGTGAATTGAGCTAATTCTACAAAAGTGTGTCATTCTACTTCTCTTTCTCATGTTTTGTTAGAAATACTTTGACTGAAAGATGTTTTTATTTCTATGTCCATTACCCATGTATACAGGGAATGAAAAAGGGATGCTCATAGGCTTTCTAACGAGGGCATGTACTTGGATTATGGACTTTGTCAAGCGACTAAATTTGATGGTCTTGCTCCTCATCATTTTTTCCATCATCTCTTTATGGAGGAACCTGTTTCGGATGGTCATGGTTGATCCAGAATTATACAAGAATGAATTAGAATATAGAGATAACCATAAACATAGAGATGCAACAAAAACATTCTTCATTCATTAATATCCAAGAATTGAAAGGTGCTTATATACAAAATGGAGATAAACTAGCTCGGGCGATGTTAACGTATCTCTGAGAAGAGATGTGGCAGCTACATGCCTCTGAACTATATTATAATGAGGCTCAAGGTCCTTTTTATTATTGAACAAAAAAGGGAAACCATAAACAACCAGAGTCCTAACCCAAGGAGATGGATTTCCGAGAGTTTGTGAGCTTCGTTGGGGTTAGTTGGTAAACCAACTTCCGGGGGTCATAACTTCGTCATATGATCTTTGTTTGAAACGCATGATACCTTGTTAGAAAGTTCTCTCCAAGTAATACAATATTTGTGGCTCGCCAACTATAGACCTAAAAAAACGTCGTTTAGGGGGTCTAAATAACTCTGGAATTTTAAGAGTTGAAAAACTGCTAAAAATAGAAAATTGTGCTATAGCCAAGGAAACTAATGAAATCGACTGGAGGTCTAGGTGTAATAGGTGGGTGGCCACCAATATATGCCTAGATCAATCCTGCCCCCTTAGGAAGCAATGGTCCCCATTTCATGCAGATTCTCCATGAGGTGAGGAAATTTTTGTTGAACCTAGTCTCTAGTGAGCCACTTTCCCTAGTGAAGGAGTTGGCCTGCTTTGACAACTATATATAGTTGGATCCTCTACTTGAGAGTGTTCTTGATATGTGTGTACATGAACCTATTATTTGTGGCTTGTTTGATACAACTTGGGTTGAGCTTTTTTGGTGTCAGTTGCTCAGCAACATCAGATGTGTCCAACAATGGGGGAAAGTATGGCTTCAACTAGTCCACATTGAATTATGGGCGTAGGCCAAGGGATGGTGGAATGCTGAGCTCAAAAACATTGTCCCCTACAACCTTAGTTATGGTGTAAGGCCCATATTAGAGCGGGAAAATCTTGCGATGGGCCCCAGTGAGGCACTCATTTTATAAATGTAACCAAACTTTGTCACCCACCTGGAACTTGTGTGGCACCCGATGTTGATCATGATGTTTTTTTACTTAGCATTTTATCTATCCAATATGTCATAGACCTATTGGCGGATGTGCTGAATGTGCTCAATGAATTTGTTAGCTCCATTAGCTTCGTACTCGGCATGAGGTGAATCTACCTGAGTAGCTACAAGTGGTATGGCAACACCAATGGGACATAGTGGTTGGAATCCCAATCCCACCTAAAAGGGGTTTTGGCCAATTGAGATGTGGAGAGCTCTGTTGTAGTTGTGCTAGACATAGGGGAGGATTTCATCCCATGTGCATGGATTCTTTGAGTTGTACATGCAGAGGATATGCACGATCATCCTATTGACGACCTCTATTTGGCCATGAATTTGAGGGTGGAAGGCTATGGGCTTAGTGAGCTTGGTATCCAACAATGACGAGAGGCTTGACCAAAATGTAGTTAGGAACCTGCTATCTCGATTTGAGATAATGGATTGTGGGATCCCAAACTATACTCATACTCGTTTAAAGAAGAGTTTGGGAGTGGCTTCTGTTGTGACATTCTTCTTGAAGGTTGCTAGAATAGCCATCTTAAAGAACCTATCGATGGCAATGAAAACAAAGTCATTTCCATGCTTGGTAGAAGGAAGGCCCGACATGTAATTCATGGAGATGGAATCCCAAGGCTAGCTAGGAGTAGAAAAATGAGTATATAGGCCTTGCTACTTGATTGTAGGTTTCACAATGACACGGGTAATGCAGGATACGATGTACTTCCCAACCTCATGTTGAAGTCTCGGCTAATAAAAATACTTCTACAACACTGCCTACAACACTTCCTTTCTATCCCAAAATGTCCAATGACTCGACTGTAGTGCGTCTCCCAAATCATCTTGATATGCTCGCTTGAAGGAACACACAGGTGTCCCATGTGGCATAACAGTGTGTCCTGGAGGTGAAAGTCTGAAACTTGCTTGCCTTCCAAGAGCATCTGGTATGTGGTGCTGAATTCTCAATCACCCTTGTAAATATGCGATCATCCTAAAGTCTCGTGTCCACAAGATTCGACCACAGTGGTCAGCACCATAATCGGCAATTTATTAAGGAAATCTAAAACATTATTGGTGTTGCCCTTCTTGTACTTAATGTGCAAATGGAATTGTTGCAAATATGTGGACCATTTCTGATGGCAATCGTTTTGCAACTTTGCTTGTGTCTGTATGAACTGTAGGGGTTAGTGGTTTGTGTGGATGAACGTTTCCCTCACTAGAATGTAATGCTTCTATTGTTAGCAGGCCTGCATAATGGAGTGCATCTCTTTTTCGTAGGTGGGATACTTTCAGACTATATCTTAATGTGACTCACTGTGATGTGTCACCGGATGCCCCTGCTGGGTAATAATTGTACCAATAGCATATTCAAAGGCATCTCTGTAAATTTCAAATGGTTGTTGCAGGTCTGGTAATGTGAGCATTGGTGCAAAGAAAAGACAATGCTTCAACTTAGAAAACGCCTTCTGTTAGGATTCATACCAAAAGAAATTTTCTTTCTCTCCATCCTTGTTGACTTGACTCAAAGGCCTAGTGATATGAAAGAATCCCAACATGAACTTGCGATAGAAATTAGCAAGACCCTGAAATCTGCGAAGCTCTGTTATAGTGGCTGGGGCTGGCCAATTCTGAATAACTTGTATCTTCGCTGGGTCCACATGTATGCCTCACTCTTCAATTATGTACCCCAGATACTGAACCTGGGACATACCAAAATTGCATTTTGCCAAATTGATACACAATTTGTGTTGTGGCGGGGTTTAGAGGACCTGTTCAATATGGTGTATGTGCTCTTCCCAACTCTGGTTGAAGATTAGGATGTCATCCAACATGGAAACTTTTAAGGGCTAATATTCGTAGGTAGGCTAATTTTCCATGGTTTTCTCCAAAAAACGATCCACCAATTTCCATTCTTTCTAAACATAATTCACCCAAGTTTTATAATATTAAATTATTTTACCTTAAATATCACCAAAATTATATAGAGAGTATATATAAAATCATAATTAATTTGAATCTTTTTACAAATATATCAACAAATATTTTATAGTTTTCATATTAAAGATAGTCTAGCAAGATCTGCCAAGATTTCTAAACTTTAAGACCATTCTCCATCTTTAAAATGTTCCCTTCCATCTAGATGTCATCCAAGATGTCATCCACCAACCACATGAAGGTTGTGGGGTAATTCATCAACCTGAAAGGCATGACCAACCATTCAAAAAGGCCCTCCTTTGATTTGAAGGCAGTCTTATACACATCGTAGAGTTAGATTGGTACCTAGTGATAACCGAACTTCAAGTCAATAGTGCTAAAATATTTTCCCCCTTAAGCTAGTCTAGAAGGTCATCAATATGTGTTATTGGATACCTATTATAGTCAATGATCTTATTCAGTGCCTGATAGTGAATATAGAGCCTCTAGGTTCCATCATTTTTATGTACCAACACGATTGGGCTCCCACAGGGTGATGAACTTGGCTTGATGTGCCCTTTATCCAATAGCTCATGAACCTACCTCTTGATTTTGTCATTGTCCAAAATAGATCGTCAGTAGATTGGTCCATTGGTTAGTTGTGCACCTGGAGTTAGATTGATGGAGTGCTTGACCTGATAGTGTAGAGGTACCCCCGTGGGTGAGGTGAATATGTCCTTGTATTCCTCTAAGACCTTGTCCATTTGTTGTTGTCGTGTGGAGGAGCCTTGTCTGGAGGTTGTGGATGTGGCTACAATTTTCCTCTTTCTCTAATGGTGAATCATAAGGAAGACAAATTTCATGGTATGGGAAATGATCTCACTGCATTGTTTAGTAGAGATCAAATAACAAGGAGTAAGCAGCGCTACCTTTTGTATCTAGTACAATTTCTAACCCAAAGTAATAACAACAAAACAAGGTCTAGATTCATATACAACATGATTCTTCCATAGGTATAGCTGAACTAATAAAACATCACAAACTTCCAGAGGGGAAACATCGCACAATGCCTCATCTACAAAGGGCTTAATTTTATAAGGCAGGCAAAACTTCTAGCTAACATGGAAATCTCGCTCTGTGTGGAGCCACCTAATGGTGTAGGGCTATGGGTGCAGAATTTTTGTAAGCTTCAATATCTTAATGACCTCCACTGAGATCAGGTTCTTTTGGCTCCTACTACCAATGATGAATTTTACCAATTAACCCTTTACCCATATTTGTGAGCAGAAAAGGTGTCCCCCCTCCTATGGATCCTCAAGTTCTGCCTTTTGGAACTTGGTGTTGGGTATCATTGTAGTTGGTTTGGCGTCAATGATCTTCTTTCTCTTCTCAGTTCCCTTATCTGGTCCCCGCTCAGAATCAGAGCATGCATCTATCTCTAAGTCTTTTATCTTAGCCATGAGTGCCCACTTCATGTGATATTCATTCAGGTTGTGTGTGGGATTTTTATGGAACTCACACCACTTTCCAGTGTCTTTCTTTGTCTTCCCATTATTCTTGGCTTGCGAATTCAAGGAGTTTTCTTGGGCGGTCGAGGTTTGACTCTGCCATTTTCTATGTGGCTTGGGGGCACATTTTCTTTGATTTAGGTTTGCAGATCCAAAGTCTCACATCTTCTGCTTTGATTTCTACTAAATATTGGCCGCATATTGGTATGTTACACCAAGCGAGGAGATGTCCAAGAACTCCATATCCTCCTGAATGTATTTGTGCAAAAAATTTCGGTACTTGAGCACGATGTTTCTTAGAATCTTTGATACCCAACTTTGTGTGAAAAGTATCGAAAAGATTCGTCAGCTCATGCACATCTTCATCCCTTTGTTGTCATAGCGTAGTCCATTGTATGTATTTGTCCTCATAGCTCCCCATGGGGTAATATTGTTCCTTGATGGCGTCTTAGAAATAATTCCAAGTGAATGTGACTGAAAACAGTGATGGTTCTCTCTCATCCCTCTATTCACAGTAGGTTTCCCACCAGTCCTTGACACGGGGGGTGACTTTGAGGAGTGAAAAAATAACATTTTCCCTATTGGGAAAATAATGAACCAAAAAATATCCTTCCAACATATTTAATGATATATATATGACATCTTCATCTATCTAGCCTTGAAATATATGAATGTCAAAGTTAACTTGTACCTTGAAGGGAGTGGTGCATCTAGAGTGGCTTCCAGATGAAGATGTGTCGTCTATGGGCATTTTCCAAAGGATCTGCGAAAATTTGAACATCATCGTGTTCCTTTGTCACTCAAGGGCTTATTCAAGCAATATTTTGAAAGGATCTCCTACTCCATCGTATTTATTTTCTTCTGCCACAGGAGGTTGTCAGGGTTGACGAGGCCAGTCTTGTAAAGGTTCAACTAGTTTGAGCCCTAACTCCTTATACCATAACCTCGTTTGGGACATGCAAGGAAAAACAAAGAAAAAGAAAACCACCCTGATATCATTGATCCAAACTTATGCAGGAACAAAATTGAATATAGATATAACCATAAACACAAAGATGAAACATAAATAAATCTTCATTTCATTAATATCAAAGAACTGAAAGGTGCTTACATACAAAATGGAAATAAACTAACTCGGGTGATGGTAGCTTATCTTTGAGAAGAGATGTGGCAGCTACATGCCTCAAAACTATGTCATAATGAGGCTCAAGGGCCTTTTTATTATTGAACAATAAATGGAAACCATAAACAACCAAAACCCTAACCCAAGGAGATGGAATGCCAAGATTGTTTGGGCCCCGTTGGTGTTAATTGGGAAGCCAACTTCCTAGGGCCGTAATCTGGTCATATGATCTTTTTTTGGTGCATACGATACCTCGTTAGAAAGGTGATGCCATCCAATACTTGTGTGAACCAATCTTCCAACTTTAATGGCTACGGCCCTTTAACCAGTATCTGTAGAATGATTCATTACAGTAACCTAGTCTTGCCCTTCATCTTCTCTTCTTATCGAAACTCTATAACCCTTTATAACCCTTTAAATCCTTGCTCCCGCATATATATAAGCACTCCTCTTTAACCTTGGTTCTTTTGAATTTACCATAGAAAATCTTCAAAATGGCGCTATAACTATTATAAAACCTTTATAAAGGAAAATACGCATAAAAATAGGTAACACACCTTTCCCCGCTTATTCTATAGTCTTCGTACATTTCCCAAGGGCTCCCCTTTATCGCTAATTGCAATTGGGGTTGGCCGTGGTCATGCAATATATATCCACTTCTCCTCCAAAATGCGATAAGCTAGATTCCAAACATTATACAACGATGCCTATTCCTTATCGGGTTCGCTTAACTTCACATGTCGCATATCCTCTCGACCGATACATTACCATGGGGTTTTGCGATGCAACCACATTGCTGATCACATCAATCGCAAGTCGCAATCGTTATTGCTAAGGTTAAACCACTCCCCCTTAGATTATTGCGATGTGATATTCCACGACGATCCTCCACCGTTGATCCAACCTTTCGATCCAATGGTCAGTGATGATATCGCTCGTTGCAAGTCACAGTCGCTAGTTCTAGTGGCCCAAGGTTCATACCTTATGGTTGAAACCTTGTGATGCAATATTTCAATTCTATGCGATTGAGCCCTATCCATTGATCTGATAGATCCAACGGTGTCTGTACATCAACACTTCACCTCTTCACTCTTCCTTTTGGTCTGGGTTTTATGTTATTTCTCTAATGTTCTCTACGACTTGGGTTATTTTCATGATTCTTCATACTTCGTTATTCCGCTGCATGACTCCGCCTGCATTCTACTATTACACAAAATCTCTGATATGCACATAATTTAACATTCTAAGTTTGGGTCATGCATTTATACAGTTTGGAATTGAATCTACGTATAAATAAACATTTTCACAATTTCTCTATCTTTAGCCTGATCTTCTGATATCAATGGCCTCTACTTACAACTTGCTCATGGCTTACAATCACATTCTCATTTAGCTAACTCTCTACTCTTCTCTCTTGTTTTCCTTTTCAATACATCATTAGCAGTTTCTTTTACAGTTCGAGGAACTGTTCCTCAATTCTAAAACAGTTGCTCAACAGTTTCTTCAAACAGTTCTTAACTAATCCTAACTTAAGCTATTTTCCTAATTTAAGGACTAACAATTGGTGATTCAGCCCTAATTTAAAATGAAACAAATTAAAACAGAACAAAAATACTTCCCAGTTGTCGCCTCTTCATTCAGATGCTCCTGCATCAGGCTCCTGGGGTAAATGAAATTCATGGCTCCTGTCCATCAGCTCTTTAATGGAGTACCCAGCGCTATGAATCTAGCCAACATCTAACCAAGAACTATATTCAATAGGATGACCCTTCCACTTGACTAGGTACTGCAAATATTCCTTCCGTCGAGTCTGTCTAGCCACCTAGGTATCTAGGATCTGTTCGATCTCTAGAGGCTTTGCTGGGGGCATTTATTTAATGCACATATCATTCTCTTTCTAGGTGTCCCGTGTTCGTCTTTCCTAACTGTCTTCGTCCTCTACTACAATGTAGGGGTACAAGTCTACTACATTGAAAATGGGTGAAAATCCAATGCCTGGGGGTAACTACAGTTCGTAAGCATTCGTAGAAAACTTCCAAAGAATCCTGCAAGGCCCAATTTTTTTCCATTTCAACTTGTTGTATTTTCCTTTAGGAAACCTCTCCTTACGTAGGTGTGCTAATACCATGTCTCCTACATTGAATTGTACCTCCCACCTTTTCAAATCTGCCTTCTGCTTGTATCTTTGGCTATTGTTCTGTAATTTTAATTTCACATATTCATGAAGATCGCTGATTGCCTTTGCGAAGTCTTCACCATCAACACTCCTGCACTCCAGCTGTCCCAAATCCCATAACTCATGTACTCCATGTGGGTGCATTCTGTATAGGATCTGGAAAGGACTATTGCCTATGCTCTGGTTGGGTGAATCGCTATAAGCAAATTCTACTTGTGCAAGCACATGATCCCACTGTCGAGAATTTTCTCCAATTAAACTCCTCAATAAGTTTCCCAGACTTTGGTTTGACCATCAGTCTGCAAATGATAAGCTGAACTAAATTTTAGTTTGGTGTCTAATTTCTTCCATAAGGTTCGCCAAAAATGTCCTGTAAACTTAACGTCTCGATCCGAAACAATAGACTTCGGCAAGCCATGTAATCTGACTATCTTGGTAAAGAACAAATGTGCTACATGTGTGGTGTCACTGGTTTTCCTGCATGGAATGAGATGTGCCATTTTGGTGAAACGATCCACCACCACCATGATGGAATCGAATCCCCGCTGCGTCTTTGGCAGACCTAAGACAAAGTCTAAATTGATTGAGTCCCATGGTCTATTCGGGATGGGTAAGGGCATATACAACCCTCTATTTTGGCTGTGTCCCTTAGCAAGCTGACACACTTTGCATCTAGTTACAAACCTTTGTACATCTCTGCGCATCTTTGGCCAATAGTAAAAGTGGCTCAACTGATCCAAGGACTTGTTATGCCAAAATGCCTAGCTAAACCTCCATTATGCTTTTCTTGGATTAAGTTCTCTCTCATAGAACATTTCAGAATGCACAACTGCCCTCCTTTGAACAGAAATCCTTCCTGCATATTATAGTCCAGCCATGAACTGTTATCTCTCAAAAATGGATTTTGGCAAGCTTCATAAGCTTCCTTAAAATCTACATCTACCTCATACAAGTCCTTAAGATGTTCAGCTCCTAATACTTGTATTGCATTCTTCTGTAGGATCAAATTCCTCCTGCTTAGCGCATCTGCCACTTTGTTGGCTTGATTGCTGATATGTTTCAACACAAACACAAAACTCTGTAAGTACTCCACCCACTTTGCATGTTTATGGTTCAGCTTATGCTGTTGCATAATATACTGCAACGTAGAATTATCTGAAAATAAGACAAATTCATTAGCCAACAAATAATGTCTCCAATGCTTTAGCGCTTGAACCATTGCATAAAATTATTTATCATAAGACATGTATTTTTGCTAGTTTCATTTAGTTTCTCACTAAAATAGGCTACTAGCTTGTCCTCTTGACTAAGTACTACACCAATGGCTATCCCACTGGCATCACAACAAACCTGGAAACGTTTGTTAAAATTCGGTAACCTCAAAATCATTTTTTCGGTAATCTTCCTTTTGAGTAACTGAAATCTCTTCTCTGCCATCTCTATCCAATCAAAAGGCTGATTGTCTTCTTAATGGTGACCAGCATGGGTGCACAAATCCCACTGAAATTTTTAATAAATTTCCGATAAAAACTCGCCAATCCATGGAAACTCCGTACCTCAAACAAACTTTTGGGAGACGACCAACTAACTATGGCTACAACCTTTTTTGGATCCATTTTTAGTTCATTCTCAGAAATCACAAATCCCAAATAAATTAACTCTTTCTTGAAAAAATAACATTTCTTCAAATTTATCAGTAATTTATTCTACTGCAATTTTTCCAATACATACCTCACATGTTGAAAATGTTCTTCCTTCGTCTTGTTGAATATAAGTATATCATCCAGATACACAATAAAAAATCTTCCAATGAATTCCTTGAGTATCTCGTTCATCAACCGCATGAACGTGCTAGGGGCACTGCTTAACCTAAATGGCATAACCAACCATTCGTACAAGCCTTCATTAGTCTTGAAAGTTATCTTCCACTCATCACCTTCTTGAATTCTGATTTGGTGGTAGCCGCTTTTCAGGTCTATCTTTGAAAATTGCGTTGCTCCACTCAAACAATCCATCATATCATCCATTCAAGGTAAAGGGAATCTGTACCTGATGGTTATCTTGTTAATGGCCCGAGAATCTGTGCACATTCTCCACTCACCTCCTTTCTTGATAGCTAAAATAGTCGACACTGCACAAGGGCTTAAACTCTCCCGAATCAGTCCTTTGTCCAACAATTCCTGCACCTGCTTCCGGATTTCTTCATTATCCTTTGGACTCATCCGATAGGCAGCTCCTGGAATAAAATCAATATGGTGACTAATGCTCCACTTTGGTGGTAATTTTTCCAGTAGATCATCTCCCAAAATATCACTAAATTCTTGTAGCATGTTCTGTATTTCCACAGGTAAATCAGTAAGGTTGGTGTGTACTAACACTGCCCCTGGTCTTCTCACAACTGCATAACCCAATTCACCCTCCTCAATCCATCATAGAAACTCCTTTCCTCTTAGCAGTAATGCTTTCGTTCCACTTGTTTATGTTGTCTCCTCTTCTTTCATGGGTACCAAGGTATGCTTTATCCCATCTTTAACAAATCTATAACAATTTTCCCCTCCGTCATGGACTACCTTCCTATCATACTGCCATGGTCTACCCATTAGAATATGGCACATGTCCATCAACATTATGTCACAAGTTACCTTATCCTTTTACTTGCCTATCTAAAAATCTACCTCGCATTGTTCATCAACTAATAATTGGTGTCCCTTCTGCAACCATGACACCTTGTATGGAGTTGGGTGTTTTTCTCTCTTCAAACCTAGTTTCTCCACCATCTCCATCGCTACCAAATTATCAGTGCTCCTACTATCAATAATCAATTTACATCATTTTCCATGTGACTTACATACAATTTTGAACATTGCTTTCCTCCATGTCTAATCAGCCACTTCCTTAGTTGGTTTTAATAATACCTTGTTCAATGCCAAGGCTTCCCTGGTTTCTGGCATATTTTCCACCTCCTGTGGTGGTGCATTTGCTTCATCGAGCTGAGCAACATATGCTCCCCTCTACCCAGTTTGTTCATTTTCAGGACATTCAAAGGATCTCTGTCCCCACTTGTAAGACTGATAGGCATTTCCTTTGCCTCTACGATTACCTCTTCCTCGATGGTATGGCCTTCCCCCTCTGGTGTTACCTTCCCTTTCACTCTGTCTCGAAGTATTCAAATTTCTACCTTCTTCATTGTTGTTGGCAATCCTACCTCTGCCAAAGGTCTGTCCTCAACCTCTACCAGAACCACGTCCTCTTTTGGCATTTTGTTTCCTAGCAATCTTTTCCTTCCGCCTTCAAGGCACTCTGATAAGCTTCCTCCATGGTCTTAGGGGAAAGAATGCTAATTTCATCTAGGATCTCCATCCATGGACCATTCACAAACCTCGCTATTTTCTCAGGGGTATCTTCTACATAACCAGCTCTCAGATTAATTTTATAAAATTCTTCAGTATATTCCTTCACAGTCATCTTTCTCTGCTTTTGGTTCTGTACCTGTCTGTAAAGGGAAATTTGATAATCTTTAGGCAAAAACTTGCTCTTCATTTTCACAACCATCTTGTCCCATCTTTTAATCAAGGGTTTGTTTAATCTCCTCCTTTCTACCGGTAAACTATCCCACCACAATGTTGCATGTCCCTTAAATTTGGTGACAGCAAACCTGACCCTCTTGTCTTCATTGATTTCTTCATATTCAAAATATTTATCTAATTCACTTATCTAGTCTAACAAGGCCTCTACGGAAAAACTGCCATCATAATTAGAGATCTCCGGTTTTGGCTTGCTGCTAGCAAACAAAACTGACTTCAATAGCTTAATTTTTTATCCTTCGTCATCTGACCCATCTATCTCAGCTATGTTTTCCTCCTCACTATCATCCCCACTTTCTGGTTCTCTACGCCTCCCTACTTCCACTACTACCAAACGTGCAGTTAAATTTCTAATCTCTTCTCTTAATCCTTCATCTCCTACTCTTCTGACAGCTCTTCCTCGTCCCCTTCTTCCTACCTCCATATTTACTAAGAGAAAGAAAAAAAACCTACTTTGATACCAAAAATGATGTCGTCCAATACCTGCGTGAACCAATCTTCAAACTTTAATGGCTACGGCCCTTTAACTAGTCTCTGCGGAATGATTCATTACAGTAACCCAGTATTGCCCTTCATTGTATCTTCCTATCAGAACTCTATAACCCTTTATAACCCTTTAAATCCTTACTCCCACATATATATAACCTCTCCTCTTTAACCTTGGTTCTTTTGGACTTACCACATAAAATCTTCAAAATGGAACTATAACTAGTATAAAACCTTTATAAAGGAATATATGCATAAACATAGGTAACACATCTTTCCCTGCTTATTCTATAGTCTTCACACATTTCCCAAGGGCTCCCCTTTATCGCTAATCACATTCAGGGTTGGCTGCGGTCATACAATACATATCCTCTTCTCCTCTAAAATGTGATAAGCCAGATTCCAAATGTTATACAACAGTGCCTATTCCTTATCTAGTCTGCTTAACTTCATATGTCACATTTCCTCTCGGCCGATACATTACCATGGGGTTTTGCGATGAAACCACATTGCTGATCGCATCAATCACAAGTCACAATCATTATTTCCAAGGTTAAATCACTCCTCCTTGGATTGTTGCGATGTGATACTCCGCGATGATCCTCCATCATTGATCCAACCTTCCGATCCAACGGTCAGCGATGATGTCGGTCATTGCAAGTCACAGTCGTTGGTTCCAATGGCCCAAGGTTCATTCCTTGTGGTCGAAACGTTGCGATGCGATATTTCAATTCTATGTGATTTAGCCCTATCCATTGATCTGATAGATCCAATGATGTCTGTACATCGACAATTCAACTCTTCGCTCTTCCTTTTGGTCTAGGTTTCATGTTATTTCTTTAATGTTTCTCTATGACTCGGGTTATTTTCATGATTCTTCATACTTCGTTGTTCCGCTGCATGACTCCGCCTGCATTTTACTATTATACGAAATCTCTGATATGCACATAATTTAACATTCTAAGTTTGAGTCACGCATTTATACAGTTTGGAATTGAATTTGTGTATAAATAAACATTTTCACAGTTTCTCTATCTTTGGCCTAATCTTCTAATATCAATGGCCTCTACTTACAACTTGCCCGTGGCTTACAATCACATTCTCATTTAGCTAACTCTCTACTCTTCTCTCTTGTTTTCCTTTTCAATACATCATTAGCAGTTTCTTTTACAGTTCGAGGAACTGCTCCTCAATTATGAAATAGTTGCTCAACAGTTTCTTCAAATAGTTCTTAACTAATCCTAACTTAAGCTGTTTGCCTAATTTAAGAACTGGTAATGGCTGATTCAGCCTTAATTTAAAATGAAACAAATTAAAACAGAACAAAAATACTTCCCAACTTTTGCCTCTTCATTTGGATGCTCCTGCATCAAAAGGCCTCTCTCAGTACTACAATATTTGTGGCAATCCCCTGCCTATGGATATGGGCTTGCTGCGATCTTTTTTATATAATTTTTAAATTATGAAAGCCATTATATTCTTGAGATTACGAGGCAGTGCATCCATGCACAGTGCAAATATAATCAAAGATTTTTTTAGATTGTATCTCTCAACCTATAGTAGTGCAACATACAACTTATTTAAAAAATAGTTAAGGAGATTGAAAAGTATAAACAAAACTGTATTAAAAATAATAAGTGATATATATATATGTGTGTGTGTGTGTGTGTGTGTGTGTGTACATGGAATGTGCATAGTTGATTATATATAACTATAGTGAAAAACATGGATACAAAGAGACATTACGAAAAAATATAAATTTTGATGTATATGTATTCCAAATCATCATGTTTTTCATTATTACCCCACAAAAAAGGAAAGAATGTGCACATGTTCTTAAATTTGTATATGCACATTCTTAAAAATGTGAACACATTTTTAAAAGTGCACACTTGTTCTTAAAATTGTGTATGTTTTCTTGAAAGGGTGTGTGTGTTTCTAAGTAATCTATAATTGATTGCCATACGTATTTGTTAAGACAACCAGGCTCAAAGCCATTACAAGAAATACGCATTATGAGCTCAACATTTCACATGCAAGAATTGAACCCACGTGGAGAGGATAAGAAGATTTCTCCCAACTAGATAAGCTCAACCCAATTGAAAAATAAATTAAGTAATCATTATAATAAATGATTATATTATTCTACTGATCTAATAATGAGATCTAAGACAATGATTAAGGTATTACAGACTCATGTGCATGGATATGCCTATGTTACTTTGTGCAATGGATCGATAAGATTGCGAAATACATAGACAATGAAGCAGTAAAAGAAACATAATAGACAACACCCATAAACACAACAAGTTTAATGAGTTCACCCAACACTCCTGGGCTACATCTCCTGGTCCATCCTTCAATGGTGACCTCTCTATTATGTCTTCAAAATATATTTTTACAACAGTGAGCTCAATTTGAGCCTCACACAACAAATACAAAACAATAAGGGTTTACTTGGATCCCCCAAGTCTCTTCTGAGTACACAGACTGTCCTTACTGACTCTCTGTCTCTGTTGCTCTATCTCAGCACTGCCTGTCTATTTTCTGTCAATATGTGGCTTTAAAGCCAATCTTCAATGTTTGTTTGTTTCTCCTTCTCGAGCTCTATGGCTTCCTGACCTTTGTTGGCTCAGACCCCCTTCTGAGCATTAGCAATCATTGCTAAATTCTTTCAGGGATGGTGGCCACCTATACTGTAATGGAATAGGTCATCGGGCCTTTGAAATCCTTCGAAATCCCAAAAATGGTCATTTTCTGTTTACATAGAGAAAATATGCAAAACACGGAAAAATCTGCCAAAACATTGTTAATCGAATTTGAAATATTATAATTACACCTTATAACTCCTATCGGGTCCACCTTTGTAACGATATCACATCTCCACCATTGATCTGGGAGATCCAAATCCAACGGTTGTGGTTCATTTCGGGTAGCTCTTTCGTACGGAGGTTAACCACCCGATGAGAGTGGTTTTCTCTCTCCTCAACCTAGACATGTGGCAGCCATTGTATGGGATCGGGCAGAGCCCAACCCAAACCATTTATCACCTTTGGCCTCCCGAAATCCCGCTTGTTTCCTCTGTATTAAAAAAATACATTAAACACTGAAATCCCACTCATATCAGATTTGAAATAGTGTTCAACAGCATTAATAAACCCTTTCGGGTCCATAATATTGCATCGGCCATATGTCCTTTGTAATCCATTCATTTGACGCAAATGTGGAATATAGAGGAAATTGACATTTTTCAGACTTCAAATTATATCAAATATCGCCTATATCTCCATCGGGTCCAACCATCGCATCGCATATATGTAATGGCCCCGCTCCTTGTATTTGTCAATTGCAATATCACAATTCAACTTGGGTCGTTGATTTGTACACTTGATCGATGGTCCTCGTTGACCCGCTCTAATCGCAATCGCAACTGTTATGTGGTTGTCCCCGATATCCTTTGCCTGTGACTGGTGATTGCGGTGTGCCGATCAGATCTGGATCGTTGATCGGCCAGATCCAACGACTCTTACGCAACATAGTTTTGAACCATTGATCCTCTATTTTTCATTGTTTTCTCTATGTTTTTCATGCCCGATAGTGTTATCTTCCTCTTTTAAAGGTTTTCCCTTTTCAATAGTTTTTAACCATATGAAGACTTAGAGGGTCTTAGGATCCATTTGGATCATGCCTTCCCACTGAAAAAGCTTTGGGACCACCAAAAGTTGGTTTTTAAGCATCAATCAAGTGAGTATACAACTTCCTCACTTGTCCAATTTCCATCCATCGTGCACTGCTTGTTTTTGAACCTTTGAGTCCGATTTTGAGGTACTCAACATCCCCTCTGCATGTAGTTCTCACCTTTCTGTCTAGAACTGTATCTTCCTGCAACTCATTGAGATATTCAGGCAACAGATCATCAATAGAAGGAAACTTACTTTGCTCCTCAGGATATTCAATTAATGAAGGTTCAAACAATCTTAAATTTTCAGCATTAACCATTGAATAGATGTGCATGTAAGCTGGCAAATCAAGGCAAAAAGTGTTCTCACCAATTTTCTCAAGTATCTTGAAAGGCCCATACCGTATTGGCTCCAACTTCTTTCCTTCACCTTGCATTCTGTCTTTGTTGATGTACAGCTAGACTTGATCACCAAATTTGAAGATATGCTCAATTCAATGCTTAGCATGCCTTGCCTTGTACTTGGCCTGGCTTCTCTCTTGGTGAATTTCTTGGATTTGTTCAATGAACTTGGTTGCTTTTTCCACATCACTGTGTCCATCAACTACTATGTCAAGACAAAATACAGGGGAGACCTTGGTATAAAACCAAAACAAGTCTCAAAAGGAGATCTATCTGTAGAAGAATGTTTAGCACAGTTGTAAGCATGTTGCACATAACATAAATGTTCATCCTAGAGTTTGGGATGCTTACTGCAATAGCCCCTGAGAAGCTGGATCATTGTCCTATTGACCACCTCTATTTGACCATCTGTTTGTGGATGAAAGGTTGTGCTCTTCTTTAGTCTGGTGTCCATTAACTCCCATAGACTTGACCAAAACTTCCCAACAAATCAAGAATCTCGATAAGATACAATAGAAGTGGGTAACCCAAAATGAACCCATACATGCTGAAAGAACAACTTTGATTTTTGTTCAGCTGTAATCTACTTGTTACAAGGTATTAAAATACACATTTTGTTGAACATGTCCACAATAACATATAAATAGTCATGACCTTTTTTAGATTTTGGCAATCCTTCAACAAAGTCCATGGAAACACTTTCCCAAGGATGAGAAGGAACTGGAAGTGGAGTATACAAGCCTAGTTTTCTATTGTTGGGCTTTCTTTTAGCACACATGGTACACCCCTTAATATATCTAGAAACTATTTCATGCATTCTTGGCCAATAACAAAATCTTTGCAGTTGTGTAATTGTTTTACTTACACAAAAATGCCCTGATATTAGAGAAGTATGTGCTTCTCGGATTATGTTAAATCTTTCAGTTTGAGGAATGCATAACTTTCCCAAATGATATAAGAGTTGGTCCTTAACATGATAATAAAATTCTTCTACTTGTTTGCCATGACTTAAAGTTGCATATACATCTTTAAAATCTATATCTTGAGAATATTGTTCAATGTAGCTTTCATGCAATAATGAGTTATGCTTAAGTATAGTAGATTCATTTATGATTGGTCTCGGCAACATATCTGCAACTTTATTATGTATTCCCTTCTTATACTTGATGACAAGATGAAACTGTTGTAGAAAACCCATCCACCTATAGTGTCTTGATTGCTGCAATTTAGTTTTTGAGTGTAAATATTGAAGTGATTGATTATCATTATGTATAACTGTTTCTTTGCCCAATAGGTAATGTTTCCACTTTTTCACACTCTGCACTAATGCATACAATTCTTTATCATATGTGGGATAATTAACCACTTCAAAATTAAATTTCTTAGAATGATAACATATGGGTTTACGGTGTTTCATCAACACTTCTCCCATGGCATAGTCGCTGACATCTGTTTCAATCTCAAATGGTCTTTGAAGATCTGACAATGCTAGTACTGGTGTTATACTAATTTTTTCTTTCAAGGTGTTGAAAGCTTTCTGGTGTTTGCCTCCCCACTGAAACACCTTGTTCAATCATGTCAAAGCATGTAAATGAGATGCAATCAAGGAAAATTTAGCAATAAACTTTCTCCAATATTGTGCTGCTCCTAGGAAGCTCCTAACTTCTGTAGCAAATTTGAGTTTAGGTCAGCTCACAATGACTTCAGCCTTAGAGGGATCTATCTTCAATTCACCACCCCCAACAATATGACCTGAATAATTCAAAGATGTTTTGCCAAATTCACATTTTGATAATTTAACATAGAGATTTTCTTTTTTCAAAATATCTAGAGTCTGCTTTACATGCTTCAAATGTTCTTCCCATGTTTTACTGAAAACAACAATGTCATCTAAATATACAATTACAAAGTCATCAATAAAAGGTTGGAGTACATCATTCATAACTCTCATGAAAGTGGCAGGAGCATTAGTTAAGCCAAAATGCATAACTAGTCATTCATACAGCCCTTGCTTTGTTTTGAAAGCAGTCTTCCATGCATCTTGTTCTGCAACTCTAACTTGATGGTAGCCACTATGCAAGTCCAACTTGGAAAAGTAAACGACTTCTTTCAGCTGATGTAATCGATCATCTATGCAAGGAAGAGGATAACGATTCTTGATTGTTATTTTATTCAGTGATCTGTAATCAATGCACATCCTCCACGAACCATCTTTCTTTCTCACCAACATGATTGGAGATCCGCATGGTGATGTGCTTGGTCTTATGAACCCTTTGTCGAGCAGCTCTTGTACATGCTTCTTGATCTCGACATTCTCTGAAGCGGATAACTTGTACATTCCGATGTTATGCAATGGAGCATCTTGCTGCAAATGAATATCACGTACAATTTCCCTTTTGGGTGGTAGACCTTTAGGTTCTTGAAATAGGATATCATATTTTGAAACAACTTTTTCTAAATAATCTTTTTGTTTAGCATCATAGCCCTCAAATACATTGGTTTTATCGGGGGTATTTTCCTTTACAACCATCAATAAAAATTTCTTGCATGAATTTACAATTCTTTTCATCTACCCTAAGTTTATGAGGGTATAGTGATTTTTGAGTTTATGAGCTCTTACAATATATTCTATTTCATCTTTTGTGAGTTGATACTTATTTTCTACTGTATATAAAATGGCTTCTCTATCATACAAATAAGGACTTCCTAAAACAATACCACATATATCCAAGGGAACTATATCCAACTCAACCTTATCTACAAATGTTGACCCAAATGAAAACCTAAGTTTACATTGTCTAGTCACTTGTAGCTTTGCTTTATCACATACCCAACCTAATGGATATGGCTTCTTGTGAGGTGTGGTTAGTAGTCCCAACTTTTTACAAGCTTCAAAATCAAGTTTACTTGTGAACCACTATCAAATAAAGTATCAATCTTTTGATGCTTGGAAATAACTCTAATATGAAAAAGCTCATGTCTTTTCCTCTCATTTTCTTCATTATCAATATATTGTGTAGAATTACTAGTAGATACTTCAAAATGTTTACCTCTCATACTTGTGGTTGTGATTATTGTTTCATTGCCTGAGTCTGACCCCAAATCTTGTTGTATAACAGCAATAGTCTTCATCTTCTTGCCATCGAACTTCTTGGGTTTCTGCTCCAGATGCAAGGACCAGTAATGTTCATCATCATGTCCATCCTTCTTGCAGTGAGTGCATGAAGGTTTGTCTATTTGTACAACATTTGCCTTCCTCTCTTTCCATTTCGGCTTCCTCTTTTCCTTGTTTTTTCTTGCAGTGGGTTTTGATGATCCCCCAATCTCTGGGTTCACATTCTTACCTGTAGCCTCTAGATGTGTAGCCTGAACGGATACCTCATCTATGATAGTAGGGTTAAACATGAGAATGGTGTGCCTCAAATAGCTATGTAGACCACCTATATACTTCAACAAAGTTTCAGGTGAGTCTAGAGAAATTTCTAGAATTAGAGCTCTTTTTCTAAATTCTTGGGTGTAGCTTTGTGCACTTTATCCCTTTAATTGGCAAAGAATTTGCCAACTCATCATCACTTGCTACATATAAGCTAGTGGATAGATTTTTTTTTTAATGAAAGAAACAAATTCACTCCAGGTAGAAATAATTTTACCATGCTTCTTCAAATCAGCTTGTGTCTTGCCTTCCCACCACACAAGGGAAGTTCCTCCAAGGCAAAGGCTGGCTAGTTGAATCTTTCTCCTTTCTGAATCGATGTTCTGCACTCTACAATATACATCAATCTGTCTAATCCAGTTATCTAGCTTTTCTGCATTTAATTCTCCATCATATATTGGCAGATCAAATTTTACACCTAATTTAATCAAAGGGCTAGAAGGAGGTGTTGTTAGAGGAGGCTCTTTCCCTTTCCCTTCTTAATGGTCATCTAGAAGAGGTTCCTATATTCCTTTGTCTTGTTTGGAGGTTGAAGTATCTTCACCTCAACCTTTCTTAAATTCTTGATACATCTCTTCTACCATGGCTCTCATGGTCATGAAACTGTCCATGAACTGAGAGTCTGATTCCAAGGGATTTTCTTCTGCCATTTTCCTCCTAGGATAGACTCTTCCTATTTTTGGGTTAGTCTCAATCAGTTCTCCTTCTCCTAATTTGAGCTTTGACCTAGTTATCATTCACCAATCCAGCACAAGCTTGTCTAACCTTAGCAAACCTAAAGCTCTGATACCACTTGATCTGATAATGAGATCTAAGGCAATGATTAAGGTATTATAGACTCATGTGCATGGATATGTCTATGTTACTTTGTGCAATGGATTGACAAGATTGTGAAATACATAGACAATGAAGCAGTAAAATAAACATAAAGACAACACCCATAAACACAACAAGTTTAATAAGGAGTTCACCCAGCACTCCTAGGTTACATCTCCTAGTCTAGCCTTTAGTGGTGACCTCTCTATTATGTCTTCAAAATAGAGTTTTACAACAGTGAGCTCAATTTGAGCCTCACACAATAGATACAAAACAATAAGGCTTTACTTGGATCCCCCAAGTCTCTTCTAAGTACATAGGCTCTCCTTACTGATTCTCTGTCTCTATTGCTCTATCTCAGCATTGCCTATCTGTTTTCTATCAATCTGTGGCTTTAAAGCCAATCTGCGCAGTCTGTTCGTTTCTCCTTCTCTAACTCTCTAGCTTCCCAACCTCTGTCTGCTCATACCCCCTTCTGAGCGTTAGCAATCATTGCTAAATGCTTTTAGGGATGGTGGCCACCTGTACTGTAACGGAACAAGTCATCAGGCCTCTGAAATCGTTCAAAATCCCAAAAACAGTCATTTTCTATTTACACAGAGAAACGCTACAAAACACGGAAAAATCTACCAAAACACTATTCATCAGATTTGAAATATTATAAATCCACCTTATAACTCCTATCGGGTTTGCCTTTCTGGCAATATCGCATCTCCACCGTTGACCTAGAAGATCCAGATCCAATGGCTATGGTTCATTTCAGACAGCTCTTTCTTATGGAGGTTAAAGGCCCGATGAGGGTGGTTTTCTCTCTCCTCAGCCTAGACATGTGGTAGCCATTGTATGGGATCGGGCGGAGCCCGACCCAAACCATTACCGCCTTTGGCCTCCCAAAATCCCGCTTGTTTCCTTTGTATTAAAAAAATACATTAAACACTGAAATCTCGCTCATATTGGATTTGAAATAGTGTTCAACAACATTAATAAACCCTTTCGGGTCCGTAATATCGAATTGGGCATATTTCCTTTGTAATCCATTCATTTGGCAGAAATGCGAAATACAAAGGAAATTGCCATTTTCTAGACTTAAAATTATATCAAATATCGCCTATATCTCCATCGGGTCTGGCCATCGCATCGCATATATGTAACGGCCCCGCTCCTTGTATTTGTCGATTGTGATATCGTGATTTAACTTGGGTTGTCGATCTAAACACTTGATCGACGGTCCTCGTTGACCCACACTAATCACAACCGCAATTGTTATGTGGTTGTTCTCAATATCCTCCACCTATCACCACCGATTGCGATGTGCCGATCGAATCTAGACTGTTGATCGGCCATATTTGATGGCTCTTATGCAACATAGTTTTAAACTGGCGATACTCTGTTTTTCGTTATTTTCTCTATGTTTTTCATGCCCGATAGCGTTATTTGCCTCTTTTAAAGGTTTTCCCTTTTCAATAGTTTTTAACGATATGAAGACTTAGAGGGTCTTAGGATCCATTTGGATCATCTACAATAAAAATATAAAAAATACAAATTAATATAAGGGTGGGTGTAAGCTAATGATGGTCTCTCATGACACGTTAGTGGCAATGCAAAGATGAAAACATAAAAATATGTTAACTTAGAGGGATGAGGCAATTCTACACTAAATTTGAATATCATGTAAAAAGGTGAAATGTACCAAATTGAATTAGCTTTGGGAAGATATAGTTTTTATTTACAGAATTTGCATAAGACAATGTGAAATTTGAGTTTTCCTATGAGCGGTATGTTATTTTTCATGCAAAATAAGATACGCCTGTTTCTATTATTATAGGTTTTCAGTATCTAAATGATGAAATTTCCTTAAAATAATTGTGAAATTGTAGGGAATACATTGATTTTATAGGGATACTTTTTCTAAATATATAATATTTTTTATATAGTTTTTAAATTATGAAAGCCATTATATTCTTGAGATTCTAAGCGCATTGCATCCATGCACAATACAAAGATAATCAAACATTTTTTAGATTGTATATCTCAACCTATACTAGTGCAGCATACAACTTATTTAAAAAATAGTTAAGGAGATTTAAAGGTATAAACAAATTGTATTAAAAATAGTAAGCGATATGTGTTGTGTGTGTGTGTGTATTATATAATTATATATATATATATATATATATATATATATACATGGACAATGTGCATAGTTGATTGTATAAATCTATAGTGAAAAACATGGATACTAAGAGACATTACGAAAAAATATAAATTTTGATGTATTTGTATTCCAAATAGATCAGTTCGAGAGAGAAGAAAATTGGAGAGGTATAGTCCATCAGTTTTCTATTCAAATTTTACTTTATATATTATGAATGATGATCCTAGAAATGTTAGGTAGGAAGTGGATTCAGAGGATGGAAAAATATGGAAGGTGGCCATGGTTGAAGAAATGGCAGCTTTAGACAAAAATGAGGCTTCGGATCTGGTGGAGTTCTCGATTGGAAGGAAACCCATTAGCATCAAATGGGTGTTTATGAGGAAGATGAATGTAGAAGGAAAGGTGGAGAAATATAAAGCTTGGTTAGTAGTAAAAGCTTATTCCCATGTGTCGAGAATTGATTTTGGTGATATTTTTTCTCCAATTGCCAAGTTAACTTCTATTAGATTACTTTTATGTGTTGCTACTGCTTTTGAAATTGAGGTTGAGCAGATGGATGTGAAGACAATATTTCTTCATGGGGATTTGGAAGAATACATCTACATGAAACAACCAAAATGATTTATTGTGAAAGGTAAGAAATAAATAGCATGCATGTTAAAAAAGTATTTGTATGGGTTAAAACAGTCACCAAGGATGTGGTATCAAAAAATTGATACTTATATATGTGGAATTGGCTTCAAAAAGAGAAAAGTGGATCATTGTCTGTATTTTAAAATAGTTGGCGACCATGTAATTTATTTTGTCTTCTATGCGAATGACATGTTGTTTATTGGAAATGACAAAGAAATTATCTAGGATTTGAAGACTCAATTGTCCTCTAAATTTGACATGGAGGATCTTGGTGCTGCAAACTATATTTTGGGCATGGAAATTAAATGAGATCGGGCAAAGAGGAAGCTCTGGTTAAACCATCTGAAGTATGTTAAGACAATACTGCAGAGGATTAATATGTAGGATAGAAAACCGATGAAGATTCTTATTCTTGTAGTTGTAAAGTTATCTGTTGAACAATGTCGCAAGACACGGGAAGAGGAAGAGAACATGTACCAAGTTCCATATGTGACTGCAGTTGTTAGCCTAATGTATGCAATGGTCTATACCAAACTAGAAATTTCACATGCAGTGGGAATATTGAGTAAGTTTATGTCAAAACCAAGGAATGAGCATTAGACAATAGTGAAGGGAGTTTTCAAGTATTTGCGTGGCACTAGTTATTATGCTCTATTTTACTACGGAATACCAGGATTGGATATAGTTTTGTACATACATGGCTTTGTTGATGAAAAGGATAGAGACCTATATTGGATAATATCTGTAAGTGGGTATGTGTTTAACCTATTTGGAGGAGCAGTCAGTTGGATGAGCAAGAGACAGTTTGTATTACCACTTTCAATAACAGAGGATGAATGCATGGAAACCACTCATGCAAGCAAGGAAACAGTTTAGCTGCAAATATTGTGTTCAAGTACGAGGATGGTATAGTAGGCTACAAGGATATATTGTGATAGCCAAAGTGAAATTTTCGTAGCAAAGAACCTTGCTTATCATTCAAAGACAAAGCACATTGATGTTCAATACCAATTTGTGACGAATATGGTTGAAGACAAAAAGCTATTTCTGGTAAAGGTGGACACTTTGAATAATGTTGTGGATGCTTTAACAAAGTCTATGAGAACTGAGAAGTTTTCTTGGTATAGAGAAACAATGGGTATTGTAAGTTGGTACTAATAACTATGCACTCCCATGACCCCCTAGGTGGAAAGAAAATAACAATTGGGAGAATGTTTGGTATGTGTTATATTCTTTCCATGACTAATCACAGACATTATTAAATTGCATAGGGCACAGTGAGGGTGGCAACGCCCCCTACTAGGGGGTTTGTAGGGGGGTGGTAGCACCCCTGCATGGGATCTAGGGCAGCGCCTCAGGAATTTATTTATTTTTTATGAGAACCCAAGGATAATTGGTGTTGTAATCTAGCTAATATCATACATTGTTACCAGTAGAGAGTCATCGAAAAAATACACAGTAATCATATAAAGATATGAGACATACAGTAATGGAAAGATAGCCAAGATGAATAGATGTATATTCTTTATTATGTATCAAACAAACCTATTACATTTCTATACATACAGATATATATATATACTAACAAGACAATTATACAATTCTAATTGTCATATTGATTATGTTACTGAAACTATCAATAGTTAACCTTACCTCACATTACATATTGTTGACTTGACTGGGGCTAGTTGACAGGGCCGACAAGCCCTTTTTCTGTCTGAATAGTTGGTCAAATCGACTAGCCCCTCCAACATCTCCCCCACCCTCAAAGCCTTCTTCATCCCGAAGAAGGGGAGAGTCAGAGTAAAACAAAAAGAAAAAAACAAAAGGACTTTGTACATATGGAAGTAGATAGTTTCTAAAGATAAGTATTAAAATGAAGAAAACTTAAATCAAGACAACCAGTGGATCAACGCCTTGAGTCTCTGTTGTTGTGGTTGGAACCTTTGAAATTGGCTGAGATGACTAGTTCATTGCATGGTCAACTTCCTATTCATGAGAATATTGTTCTGAAGTGGAAACAAATGTTGAGGCACTAGGTGTGTATAACTGATGGGTAAGTCATTGGGGATGTGGTGAAACTAAACATGGTCATGGAAGAGGAACTATGCCTGGGAAAGAATTCAAGTAGATTGCTGGAGAAAACATTTGTAGGTGTTCATCAAATATCGACCATTCTCTAACTGCCACTATAGCCTTCACACTGGAATCTATAATATCAATCAAATATTGTACATTTTCTTCCACATATGTTTGGTATGTTATCCTCTAACTAAAATTCTTAGCTCCTTCAATACTCACACTTGCTGAAGAATTTGTTATAGGAATTCAGATGTGTTTAAATCTTCATGTTGGGACTTGTTCCCTTCCCGTAACCACTGATGATATTATTGTAGAAGTTGTGAGTAGGTTTCCATTTATTGTTCCAGTTGGGTATTAATTGTCTGTTGGAATATAAGATCTGAAGATTGTCTAGCTGATAGATCTTTGATAAGCATATCCCAAACCCTTATCTTTGAATGAATAGAAGACAGATAGGTAGGCCAATTATTTAATGTAGTAGTAGTAATAACATCTCCTCTATCTAGTGTGGCTTCTAAATTTTGTTTTGTTGCTAAAAACTCGCCATGGGATTTTTGTAGAGCTTGTGTGAAACTAGGATTTGCGACAATAGTGGATCAGGTCTGTAACTCTGACACTTGCACCTGAAGCTAGACACACTGGTCAATTAGTTGTTCTACCATCTGCAGACATCAACAAGATGATATTCAATCTTGGCTGGAGCTAGTATGTTTAAATTTTATGTTTCCTGGATTTGACATGTCAGCCAAGTCTCTCTTTCTCATTCTTGTAAACATGAAGCTTACCGGTATCTTTTTTTTCTCCTCAGAAAATATTTCTTGGAAACTTTAACAAACTTTTTAATAACTTGAAAGAGTTGTTTGTCATTGGAAATTTAATGTCAAAATATTTGGTGGCAATATCAAAAGGCTTCTTTTTTTCTTTGGTTGCTGGAATGGATGTTGTAGCTCGTTCTGCAATTGTTTGAGTAGTCAAGACAGATTTGACACCTGGATTGTTTGCAGTTGTTGTATTAATGATAGTTACTTCATTTTATTTCTCTTGTTGGCACTCAGTCGAAGTACTAGTGGTTTGTTGATTGTAGTCATTGATAATTTCGTCATATTGAGTCCTCTCAGACAAATTATCTTTGGAATTATTTTCTGAATTATTCTAAATGTCTGATTGATTTAGTTCTGAATGATTTTCCTCCGAATTGTTCCTATCCAACTGGGATTTCTCTGATTAAGTGTGCTTCGACTAGTTTAGTTTCAACTAACCTTGTTTTGACTGGTGTCTCTCAAAATGATCTTTGTCGGATTGTTCTCTTTTTTACTACTCTTCATCCGACTACTCTTTTCCATAATGTTATTTATCGGTTTTCTCTTCTTCTGAGTGTTATTCTTCAAACTAATATTTGCCAGATTGATTTTGTTCTTCTAAAATAGGAGTCAGCGAGTGGATAGGAGTATCTTTTGTTAAATCGATCTTCATGGTTGAAGCAGACTGACCTATTTGATTTTTCTCTTGGTCTGCAACACCATTAAATTGACTATGTTGTGAAAAGTAACCATCATTATGCTTACCTTTCTGAAGAGCTTCATCCATTTTATGTTAGATACCCTCAGTGAGAACACTTTTGGAATTCTCTATGGCATCATGGATTTGTGTTTTGATAGATGGATCTCTAGCCTTGCGAGGATTATTTTATGTTTTCTCTTCGGGCTAGAGTTGTTTGATGATGCTTCCAACTACTACTACTTCTAAGGTTCATCCAATTTAATTGTATGAATCTCTTTTTTCCATTGGGATGACTTGGTTTTAGACGGGATGGACTTGGGGCCGATGGATTCTTTACATATAGAATTGTGGGAGGACTTAAGAAAGGGTGCTGACAAGTCAACTTTGAAAGGTTACAGGTACAAATTGGCATGGACTTCCTCTTCAACTTCGACATCGCTTAAGAGAGTGGTGATGTCATGGGATGGTTCAAATACTGCGGGTGGAATGATGTAGATCGTGTTTGACAGGCGATGTAATTCTTCAAATATTTGGTCAATAGTGGGTTGGTAGGGGAGTTCCCAGGGATTGACTAGGGGGTAATTGTTATACCTAAGTTTGGTATAATCTAAACATATTTGAATATGTGAACATGTGGGGATGGCTCGACAAATGTGATGAGGTACTCTCCACTTATTGGAGTTTTCTTTAATATTCAGTAGCCAATTCCTAAAAATTTCGCTAGGGCCTATAGACTAGGGTTTCCCCAAATAGGTAGTTGAAAATATTTTGAAATTAGACATAAGGGGTGTGTATTTATTTGTGAAATTTGATTCCCTAACTAGTGGGTTAGACCTCATAGTTATCTAGATTAACATAGAGAGAAAGCGAATAGCCTTACTAGAATTATGATAGCCATGGCAGTTGGCTTTAATGATATCAACTACATGGTCTGCTCAGTTGTATTGAATTCCATACTTCGTTATTTTACCTATGGCTTCAAGCATTGTGAGCTTGACATCTATGGCTCAATCTGCTGAGGTAATACATAAGGAGACAATTGTGTGTATCCATCTAGCCACAGGGTATTGGAATTGAATGATGACCAGACCTCTTGAATTCTTCCCATAGGCACCTCCATCGAGCATTGTGAGCTAGTGATTTACATCAGCTGTGGTCGGTACCTTGGTTCATTTGTAGGGTAGTCCAGTTATCAGATGGATAATAGTACCATAAATATAATATGGTTGATCCAACTAAAATTTTCCATTGTGGTACCTATTTAATATGTATTTGACAGTGTCCTCTTTCATACCCTAGAAGTCTACAACTAGTGGGGTAACCATAATGTCTCAGATTCCAACATTTTCTAAGAGTTATATTTGAGTGTTCCATTGGTTTCATTTATTGGCTCACTTAAGTTAGTCTTCAAAGTGATTCTATCATGCAGGTTCATCAACCTTCACCTACTTGATATTGTGCATGTGAATTTCTAGCTCCATTTTACCAGCGAGGTCGAAACGTGCTTTGGTTCAGGGCTCCACTGTGACTTCTTCTACATTTGTTCTGACCTTCTACTTCACCATAGAGAAATAATCCTAGAAATATTCTATTTAGAAACAATCTAAAAGGTATAAATAAAAAATTATAGGGTGGGGAATATCGGGGATATCTTCCAAGTCACAAGGGATGTCACTTGGGATTTCAGGAAATATTTTTAACAACCTGGGGTGCTCCTTGATTTTTATAGAAGTGTCATTAAATGTGCCATCATTTAAACTTGATTGAATTCCTTTGGAATGTATCTTCAATTTATGATTGATTTTATGATCGTCATCTCGCTGGTGCATGGCATTAGTTCGCCACCTTTCCTACGGAGTGGGTAGTAAATGTGGAATATCTTGAAATGACTTTTGTTAATCATCTTATGGTTGTGGGATGTGCGAAGTGTGCGACGTGTCAGAGAGGGATGGAAATACTTGATTACTTTGGCTTATGGGTACCTCTTTTTGTCTTTTATGCATAACTCTATCAGAGTCACACGTGAGGTATTTCTAGGTGAATGGTTTTATGGAATTGCTTCCTAATAAGTAGTCATTGTTTTCTTTTGGGTTTACTAATTTATGAAATCATACTCTGGATGTCTACTCGATCACCTATTTCTTCCGAGACACAAGTCAACTTCTCCATCTGTATTTTGTTTATGGATCATCTTCATATTGTTGTTTTTTTAAGCCTTGTTTTACCCTTAGGAGGTTGTGCAGTTGATTGTGCACTCCATACCATTACTTTTGGTTTCCTAATGTATCCCTGCAATTGGTTTTTATTGGTATGTCGATTTTTATGTCGGTTATATTTTTAAATACAATTTTTTTACTTTTATTAATTTAATTTTTTATAGAAGGAAATGAAGAAATGTAATAAATCAATAATTTTAATTTATTCTTTTTATTGTTAAGAAATTATTATTTACATACTAGTCGGTTAGCATTTTCAATTTATTAATCAACATTACAACTCACCTATAATAATTAATTTTACGAGATGCATTTTTAAACGGGAACCATTAACAAGAGACTTGAAAAGGTGGCCTTGTAGTGTCTTTAGTTAATTTTCTCCTGATGGTCGAATATCCTCAATGATATATGGACCGAGCCATACAATTTCAAGTTTCTTTGGTTTTCCTTTGAATCGATTGTCATATAGTAGGCCTAATTACTGATTTGAAGATGTTTATATTGAATATTTCAGTTGTGCCATGCTTTTTGTTGGTCTTTGTTAATTTTTTGATGATATAATGCATACATTCAATCTTCCTCTAATTGATGTAATTGTATGATGCATTGTGTTTGTAATTTTTTGTTGTATTTTTATTATAGTCGACACAGTTTGTGCATTTGTTAAGAAATGGAAGGACACGATTGCTTCTTGTCCATATATGAGCTTAAACGATGTCGACCCCATTAAATTATTGTACGTTTTATGATATGCCCATAAAATCGCTAGAATTTTATCCTCCTAATCATCTTTGTCTATGTTACAAATTTTCAGTAATCATTTATACAGAGTTTTACTTAAGGGTGGTATGTCGTAGTCTTCCTGTGTTCTATCATAAAATACTTTGTTAATACTTCAATTGTTCCATTAAAAAATGTGTTCCCTTATTGTTGATAAGGACCAAGGGGCAACCAAAATGCATCATTATATTTTCGTATATGAATTTGGTTGTTGCCTCCTTAGTACATAATGCTACAGGCTCTACTTCTACCCACTTTGTTACATATTCAACTACAGTGATGATGTATTTTGTGTATGTCCTTTTAGCTCTTTTAGGAAATGGACCGACGAAGTTGATATCCCATATTTTGAATGGTAACAATGGAATTATGGAATGCAATTCAATTTGATTCTTTGGTAGAGTTCAAACTATTCTTGGCATATATCACATCTTTGCACTCACTTTCAACAATCACGGAATATTGTCAATTGCCAAAGACCAGCTTGCATCATTTTTTGAGTAGTCCTGTCTCCTTAATAGTGGACTCCAAATCCCCCTTTGTGAGATTTGTTGATAATTGCTTCTCTTTCATGTTCCTAGATGCACATTCAAAGTACTTCATCAATTCCTAGTTTATATAACTAGCCATTTATCAATGTATATGGTGTTTCTATGATTGTTAGTATCTTTTTCTTCTTTTTTATGATAATCCTTTTGGCGCTTTACTTGTATGAAGGAATTTTGTTATTTCAGCAAGTGCAACTGGAGTTGCTTCAATCCTTGATAGATGTGCATCGAGTAGATCATCATCAATGTCCACCAATTGCTTTCACAATTCCAGTTTGGATAGATGATTAGGGCTAACAGTGCTTTTACTGGGTCGAAAAAACCTTCAAATTCAAATTCCTAAAATAAGAGTAGCCATCAACAAATTCTTCCTTGATGACAAGTTTGTTTACAAGTTTTTTTAGTGCTTGGTGGTTCGTGTAAAATATAAAGGGATTTTCTAAAGGGTAGTACCGAAATTTTTGTAGGGCGAATATCATTGTTAGAGCTTCATGTTCTATCATTGAATAATTTCTCTTCTTTATTGATCTTCCTGTTATCACTCAGGTTGTCCCTAAGCTCCTGAAGGGATACGGCTGAGGTAACCACAAACCAATCTTTGGATTGCAGGTTCTACCCCACCTGCAATCAGAGAGGGCTCTCTCTTAATGATTTAGCTTTGTTGATGAAGATTTTAGGCTAGCTATTAGGTTCAGTGGGTTTTGTTTAAGTTTGGATGGAAGTTTAGATGGAGGGAAGATATCTTCAAGTGGAGAGGCAAGGCATAGAGCAGAAAGTTTCAAACCATTGGGCGTGGAGTCAAGGCGTTAGACTGCTGGTGCGTTTTCTTGGTCACAAGACAAATATGAAGCAAGGTAGTTGTATATAACACAATATTCAGGCTAAAGAGATGAAATGAAAGCTAAGGAATGAGAGGCAATAAAGAATCTCTCAATCTACTCAACAGAGGGAAAACAAATGAACTGTATCCAGGAGCAGTTAATAATTCATGGATAACTATCATACATGATGAATTAGGGAAAATATGAGCCAAGTGGAATCCATATTTATGCCTAAAATAGATGAAAACATGAAGAAACAGCAGAAATCGAGCATAGAGGGTATTTAAACAAATTGTAAGCTAATCTTTCTTTCCGCTGTTTTAGAGCGTAATTCATGAGTGAAAACAGAGATGAGAAGTACTTATTGAGTTATCCAACAGCGCAAGAATTTCACAGTCAATCTTCAACCATTTAAACACAGCAACATTTCATTCTCCATGCTTGTAAGCAATCTTTGATTATAGAAAATGTTCTGGCATATAGTGCGAGTCTCCCTCAGAGCCTATCGTCCCAAAATTATAAAAAACAACCAACCCTTAATACATCTGCCCCCGCAGTATATATAGGAGTTATTTACAAAATATCATTGGGAAATATCTGGACATGAGTGTGCTCATCTACTCTGACATGCTCAATAACTATTATGAAGAAAAAATTGCACAACAATAACTGAGAAAGTAAATGCGTTTAATTAGCCGCTGTAGGTGTCCTGATTGTCGTTGACTCATGGACTGAGAAAGTCGGTTGATGACCGCTATGATGATGAGCTGTTCTGGGTGTGCTGTCACCTGCCACCTGTTTATCTTTTTCAAATTCTTTTCAACGCCAATTTCATCCGTTGCTAGCTTGAATTTCCTGATGGAAAAACTGTGCAATGAAGTTTTCTTGTAGAGGAAAAAATATGCAGAGAATCAAAATTACTTTAGAATTTGAAGCAGGCTTTGCCACCAATCTTCTGGTGGTAAATGATGTTTTCTTAATTTGAATAGGGTCTCGTCAGCTTCAGTATATGCATAATAAGTCGGCCAGACTGGAAAGAGATGTTTGACTTCATGTTCAATGTAAAATAGATCTTCTAGTTTATTATATAAACTCTGCCCCGTGAGAGGAGTTGCTTCTTCTGTGTTGCTTGATGATGCAATGATCTGATTCTGTACATATGTATGTAGTCTATATGCATACTGCTCCTGCTTTAATAACTTTCCCGCGCTAGTAACCAGGCTGGGTAAACCTTTGCTCTGTAAATCTGCCATCCTTTGTCTGAAGGCCTGTACCTCTGTTTGCATTTCTTGGCACTTTCTTTCTATGGTCTGGACAAAATTCCTCATGGTTAGCACCTTTTTGACTCTCACAATAGTCTCTGTTCTGTTCTGAATGTTCAGTGCTATCAACTGGTCACCAGTACGAGTATTTAAAAAGTGAATCAATTTATTAGCTAACTCAGGCTTGTCTGCCAATAATGCCCTGGCCTTTTGAGTTTCATACTGAGCTAACGCCATCAAATCTATCTGATCAAAAATGGTTTGAATCCATGTCCATTGATCAACGAGAGCTTTGCCAATATTATCCCATAAATTTTTTTTGATTTGAGCCAGGGTTGTATGGAGAGTAAGGTCTTTCTCCAAGGCCTTTATCTTATTTTCTAGGGCCTTTATTTCCCTGGTTTTCTCAGCAACTGTAACTTTTGATTTATCATAGCTAGCTTCAATCTTAGCTAGATTTTATTTAGTTTCCTTCATTTCTGTCATTTGTAGTTCGAGGGCCTTAATCTCTTTCATCATGGCCTCCATGCCCAAATTGGCCTCTTGTGTTGTTATTGTTGTGGCTGCTGCTGAAGTTGTTGCTGAAGTTGCTGTTGGTGGAGGTGTTGTTGTATTAACTGCTGGAGGAGGAACCGAGGTCGTTGGAATTAATGGAGAAGGCCTTGAGGCCAACTCGGGCTGCTTCCCTTGTAAAGCTTCTTCTAGTGCTTTCTCTGTGTCCAGTATTCTTTGATTCATTTTCATATCTGTACACGTCCTCCATTTCTTTCTATTGTGCTACTTCTGTAGTCTGAGGATGAAGAGTTGGCAGTAATTTCATTTGTTTTCTGAGTGCTGCTATATCCTCCTCTTTCTTCCTGATCAAGGCTTGTGTTCCTTTGGGATCTTTGGGGTCATGTCCCATTTCTACTATGATTTCCTCAAGGGATTTTATCCTGTTGTCTTTGGCCAATGATGAGGCCTTTTCTAGTTCTAGCTGGGCAGAGGTATTGTACAAGGAATTCTACAATCTATGAGCCAGTAGAGCCTTATCTGCCAGAGTTGAGTACACCATTTCCCTTGTCTGCTTATGCAGCTCAATCTGGTCTATTGGATGTATGTCCTTGGAAAGGACTTCCAGATTGGTTCTTATGTAGTCTGCAGCTGATTGTGGTTGTTGCACGATGGGTCTGAAATGACTCAAAGTCATTTTCCCTACTTCCATGTCATAGGCTGCCATCAGCCTCTGTTGATTTGTTGGGGCCATTCTTAACAGTTGGTTGTACAGCTGGAACCTTATTGGTTCGTTCCTAGCCTTGATTTCAGTAAATTCCCTTTTAATGTCTGAGCCTCTTTGCGACTGTTGTTTGGAGGATGAGACCTCCCCACTTGGTTGTTTGTCGTGCTCATGCTGGAAGGAGCTGGCCGATGTCTCCAAAATAGGAGGGATCTGCTGTCCTGAAGTCCCCTCACCTCTCAAGTTTCCAAGAGTTTCTTCTGTGATCTCTTCCTCGGCATAGGTGTTTTAACCTTTGCCTTTTCTCTCCCTGTTGGTCGGTTGATGTACCTGTACGTGTACTCTCTGCTTGGTCCCTCTTCTTACCTCTTTCCTCATGTTGAGGAGTTGGCAGCACTGGAATTTCAGGTGCTTTTGTTTGCGTTGAGGGACTTTGTTCTTGGTCTCTCTCCCGATTCAGAGACGGCTGCTCCTCCATTGTACTTTGTTCCTTAGAATGCTCTATTTCTTTGTCCTTTTCTGCTAAGGATATGGCTCCCTTAGTTGGCTGTGGTGAGGCAGCAGTTGATGTACCTGCTCCCACTAGTTGTGGCTGTATGAAGGGGACCTGTGCAACACATTCCAGGTCAATTCTCTTTTCAATTTCTTTCAAGTCTTTCTGCAATTTTTCTTCTTCAGAAATTTGTTCATCATCTAAAGAACCTTCTACCCACTCTGGTATGTTAGCATATTGCTCAATGTGAGGGATTGGCTGGTGCACATACCCTGAGAGCTTGTTTTTTACTCTCCTAAAGCTTATGAAGTGTTCGGGGTCATATGGTGACCAGTAGAAGCTCTGTTTTAATAGCATTTCCTCTCTCAACATTTTATCTGCATCCTTCCAGGTTTCTTCCCTTTTGTTGAAAACAAAGGGACCTAGTTGATTTCTGATTTTCAGTTGTGCCTTCTTGTGTTTGCCATGGAAGTGAACTAGGTCTGCATGACTGAACTGTCTGAAATATTCTAAGGCAAAGAGCCTTATGGGAACGTGCCTTGGCAGCTTATAGGGAGATAACTCACTCCCATAAATTCTGATTACTGTATGGTTTTGGTAAAAGTACCAATCCCCAATGTTGTACTCTTTGGAAAGATGCAAAATTCTTTGCATTTCAGTGGTGAGTCTGGGAGGAGGAGTTTCCAATAACAAACAAGTAGCTAGGTATATAAAGAGGTCAATAAACTCACAATATGTATAGGGAGAACGGTGGACTCTATGAAAAACTGAAGTCCAAAATATTACAGATCTCCTCTCTCCTCTTGAATCAAGTTTCATGAGAGGGACCTTGAAACTATCAAAGTGATGGTAAAGCAGCAGATGATAAATGTAAGAGGTGTATTTGAAGACTCTTTCCCTGCCATCATCATGAATTGCTCATGTATTTTGTTGGCTATGAATGTGGCATAGTCATATATGATGGCAGGGGGCTGCCCTGGAGTAAATATGGCTAATAACTGGAACACTGTCTCATCTACAAACTCCCCTGTCTTGCATCCTAAGATATAGGAAATCATATCCACCATGAGCCTGCCTGTTTCATTGAATGAAACCTGATGATACGGTGGAGGATGGTCACTCTGATATTTCGGTATCATGAACAACTGATTAACTCTTAGTATCTCTTCTTTAGAAAGCCTTAGAATTCTATAAATCGGATGTTTCAGGGTGAGAGGAACCAAGGACTGGGGAGGCTCATAATTCAGCATCTGATTGATGGATTGAGGAGTGATATGGAACAACACTGACCCATCTGGGCTGAGGATTGCTCTCAGAGTGGGTTCATAGCGAGAATGACAGAGATGGATAAAATCAGGCAGCACATTGACTTCTGGGAGGTAGTAGATAGGCATGCTGCATTGCCAAATTCCCAGGAGATCAGTATTATTTTTATAACTGTTTTTGAATTAGCAAACAGTTTGAAGGTGAGATTCAAGTCCCCTCATATCCTCAATCTGGAAATCTCAGTCTGCTAGAGGTATCCACTCTAAGTCCATGTGTGTGGCATTCATAGGAGCAATATTCAGGGCAACTGGGGCCTCCATATCTTGTATTGTTTTAATTGAATGGAATAGAGGCGAAATAGCTATAGGAGGCAGAGAATGAGGCTTTGTGAACACCCTGACGGGTCCAACCATTGAATTGTTATTTCAACGAACCTCACAGTATGGAGTTTATCGTATGCAGAAGAGTGGTAGCACTCGAGCTAGATGACTTCACAAGCATAGTTTGAAATTAGGGGCTCTGTGAGCACTCAACACAATGCGGAGAAGAAGGGACCCAAAGTTTGCCTGAGGGGCACAACCTTGCAGACGGGATAGGAAATTAAGGATTCCCTTTTAGGAAAAGGGCTAGAACCGATGAAAAATAGGATACTTGGGCAGCTTGACTCAGTAACTCAGAGATTTCAGTATTTCAAGGGCGACCATGGACGAACAGAGCGGCGGAATAACCCTTTCACAGGAGGAATTAGTTCAGATTGTAAGTTTATAAAGAATGATGAGCTCAACTGGTAGGTGCAGGGCAATGGGTGATTGGTGAAAATAGTCTTTAAAGCCAAAAGCAAGTTCTTTTCGGAATTTTGAATGGAGAAGCATGAAAACAAGGTTCTGGGTAAAAAATCGGGTAAATACCTGTTATGAGGACGCCGAAGGCACTTGACAGCTAGAAATTGAGTTGCTGAGAGTGTTGTAGATCTAACCCAGAAATATATGAAAATATAAATAAACCCAAGAATAACAAGATCTGAATAGATATAAATGCTTCTTTATTATCAAACCCTTAAGGTAGGGCAACACCATACATTCACTCCTTAAGGAAGGA